>CATIWC010003025.1:0-63940 GCA_948472305.1 Vicia faba
TAAATTTTAGGTTACTTCATCACTAAGAAACTAAGTTAAAAGACTATTAATTGATGACACATATTCCATACACATTAGAAATAATTCAAATTATATAATGAGTCTCGATAGTATATTTAGTTACCATATTCATATTGTATTATGATATAATAGATGTAAATAGTTTCAATATTATTCTTCTTTTCCATTACCAAATTTTAGGTTACTTCATCACTAAGAAACTAAGTTAAAAGACTATTAATTGATGACACATATTCCATATACATTAGAAATAATTAAAATTATATAATTAGGCCCGATATTATATTTATTCACCATATTCATATTGTATTATTGTAAAATAGATGTAAACAATTTCCTTATTTTTCTTCTTCTCCGTCACCAAATTTTAGCATACTTCTTTACCAACAAACTAAGTTAAAAGACTATTAATTAATGTCACATATTCCATATACATTGGTAATAAATCAAATTATATAATGAGGCCCGATAGTATATTTATTCACCATATTCATATTCTATTATGGTATAATAGATGTAAACAGTTTCAATAATTTTCTTCTTCTCCATCACCAAATTTTAGGTTACTTCATCACTAAGAAACTGAGTTAAAAGACTATTACTTAATGAAACATATTCCATATACATTTGAAATAATTCAAATTATTTAATGAGTCTCGATAGTATATTTATTCACCATATTCATTTTGTATTATGGTATAATAGATGTAAACAATTTTAGAATTTTCTTCTTCTCCATCACCAAATTTTAGGTTACTTCATCACTAAGAAACTGAGTTAAAAGACTATTAATTGATGACACATATTCCATACACATTAGAAATAATTTAAATTATATAATGAGTCTCGATAGTATATTTATTTACCATATTCATATTGTATTATGGTATAATAGATTTAAACAATTTCAATATTTTTCTTCTTCTCCATCACCAAATTTTAGGTTACTTCATCACTAAGAAACTAAGTTAAAAGACTATTACTTAATGACACATATTCCATATACATTAGAAATAATTCAAATTATATAATGAGTCTCGATAGTATATTTATTCACCATATTCATATTGTATTATGGTATAATAGATGTAAATAATTTCAGAATTTTTCTTCTTCTCCATCACCAAATTTTAGGTTACTTCTTCACCAAGAAACTAAGTTAAAAGACTATTAATTAATGACACGTATTCCATATACATTGGTAATAAATCAAATTATATAATGAGGCCAGATAGTATATTTATTCACCATATTCATAATCTAGTATGGTATAATAGATGTAACCAATTTCAATATTTTTCTTCTTCACCATCACCAAATTTTAGCTTACTTCATCACTAAGAAACTAAGTTAAAAGACTTTTACTTAATGACACATATTCCATATACATTTGAAATAATTCAAATTATTTAATGAATCTCGATAGTATATTTATTCACCATATTCATATTGTATTATGGTATAATAGATGTAAACAATTTCAGTATTTTCTTCTTCTCCATCACTAAATTTTAGGTTACTTCATCACTAAGAAACTAAGTTAAAAGACTATTAATTGATGACACATATTCCATACACATTAGAAATAATTCAAATTACATAATGAGTCTCGATAGTATATTTAGTTACCATATTCATATTGTATTATGATATAATAGATGTAAATAGTTTCAATATTATTCTTCTTTTCCATTACCAAATTTTAGGTTACTTCATCACTAAGAAACTAAGTTAAAAGACTATTAATTGATGACACATATTCCATATACATTAGAAATAATTAAAATTATATAATTAGGCCCGATATTATATTTATTCACCATATTCATATTGTATTATTGTAAAATAGATGTAAACAGTTTCCTTATTTTTCTTCTTCTCTGTCAGCAAATTTTAGCATACTTCTTTACCAACAAACTAAGTTAAAAGACTATTAATTAATGTCACATATTCCATATACATTGGTAATAACTCAAATTATATAATGAGGCCCGATAGTATATTTATTCACCATATTCATATTCTATTATGGTATAATAGATGTAAACAGTTTCAATAATTTTCTTCTTCTCCATCACCAAATTTTAGGTTACTTCATCACTAAGAAACTGAGTTAAAAGACTATTACTTAATGAAACATATTCCATATACATTTGAAATAATTCAAATTATTTAATGAGTCTCGATAGTATATTTATTCACCATATTCATTTTGTATTATGGTATAATAGATGTAAACAATTTTAGAATTTTCTTCTTCTCCATCACCAAATTTTAGGTTACTTCATCACTAAGAAACTGAGTTAAAAGACTATTAATTGATGACACATATTCCATACACATTAGAAATAATTTAAATTATATAATGAGTCTCGATAGTATATTTATTTACCATATTCATATTGTATTATGGTATAATAGATTTAAACAATTTCAATATTTTTCTTCTTCTCCATCACCAAATTTTAGGTTACTTCATCACTAAGAAACTAAGTTAAAAGACTATTACTTAATGACACATATTCCATATACATTAGAAATAATTCAAATTATATAATGAGTCTCGATAGTATATTTATTCACCATATTCATATTGTATTATGGTATAATAGATGTATATAATTTCAGAATTTTTCTTCTTCTCCATCATCAAATTTTAGGTTACTTCTTCACCAAGAAACTAAGTTAAAAGACTATTAATTAATGACACGTATTCCATATACATTGGTAATAACTCAAATTATATAATGAGGCCAGATAGTATATTTATTCACCATATTCATAATCTATCTAGTATGGTATAATAGATGTAACCAATTTCAATATTTTTCTTCTTCACCATCACCAAATTTTAGCTTACTTCATCACTAAGAAACTAAGTTAAAAGACTTTTACTTAATGACACATATTCCATATACATTTGAAATAATTCAAATTATTTAATGAATCTCGATAGTATATTATTCACCATATTCATATTGTATTATGGTATAATAGATGTAAACAATTTCAGTATTTTCTTCTTCTCCATCACTAAATTTTAGGTTACTTCATCACTAAGAAACTAAGTTAAAAGACTATTAATTGATGACACATATTCCATACACATTAGAAATAATTCAAATTATATAATGAGTCTCGATAGTATATTTAGTTACCATATTCATATTGTATTATGATATAATAGATGTAAATAGTTTCAATATTATTCTTCTTTTCCATTACCAAATTTTAGGTTACTTCATCACTAAGAAACTAAGTTAAAAGACTATTAATTGATGACACATATTCCATATACATTAGAAATAATTAAAATTATATAATTAGGCCCGATATTATATTTATTCACCATATTCATATTGTATTATTGTAAAATAGATGTAAACAATTTCATTATTTTTCTTCTTCTCCGTCACCAAATTTTAGCTTACTTCTTCACCAACAAACTAAGTTAAAAGACTATTAATTAATGTCACATATTCCATATACATTGTTAATAACTCAAATTATATAATGATGCCCGATAGTATATTTATTCACCATATTAATATTCTATTATGGTATAATAGATGTAAACAGTTTCAATAATTTTTTTCTTCTCCATCACCAAATTTTAGGTTACTTCATCACTAAGAAACTGAGTTAAAAGACTATTACTTAATGAAACATATTCCATATACATTTGAAATAATTCAAATTATTTAATGAGTCTCGATAGTATATTTATTCACCATATTCATATTGTATGATGGTATAATAGATGTAAACAATTTTAGAATTTTCTTCTTCTCCATCACCAAATTTTAGGTTACTTCATCACTAAGAAACTGAGTTAAAAGACTATTAATTGATGACACATATTCCATACACATTAGAAATAATTCAAATTATATAATGAGTCTCGATAGTATATTTATTTACCATATTCATATTGTATCATGGTATAATAGATGTAAATAATTTCAGAATTTTTCTTCTTCTCCATCACCAAATTTTAGGTTACTTCTTCACCAAGAAACTAAGTTAAAAGACTATTAATTAATGACACGTATTCCATATACATTGGTAATAACTCAAATTATATAATGAGGCCAGATAGTATATTTATTCACCATATTCATAATCTAGTATGGTATAATAGATGTAACCAATTTCAATATTTTTCTTCTCACCATCACCAAATTTTAGCTTACTTCGTCACTAAGAAACTAAGTTAAAAGACTTTTACTTAATGACACATATTCCATATACATTTGAAATAATTCAAATTATTTAATGAATCTCGATAGTATATTTATTCACCATATTCATATTGTATTATGGTATAATAGATGTAAACAATTTCAGTATTTTCTTCTTCTCCATCACTAAATTTTAGGTTACTTCATCACTAAGAAACTAAGTTAAAAGACTATTAATTGATGACACATATTCCATACACATTAGAAATAATTCAAATTATATAATGAGTCTCGATAGTATATTTAGTTACCATATTCATATTGTATTATGATATAATAGATGTAAATAGTTTCAATATTATTCTTCTTTTCCATTACAAAATTTTAGGTTACTTCATCACTAAGAAACTAAGTTAAAAGACTATTAATTGATGACACATATTCCATATATATTAGAAATAATTAAAATTATATAATTAGGCCCGATATTATATTTATTCACCATATTCATATTGTATTATTGTAAAATAGATGTAAACAATTTCATTATTTTTCTTCTTCTCCGTCACCAAATTTTAGCTTATTTCTTCACCAACAAACTAAGTTAAAAGACTATTAATTAATGTCTCATATTCCATATACATTGTTAATAACTCAAATTATATAATGATGCCCGATAGTATATTTATTCACCATATTCATATTCTATTATGGTATAATAGATGTAAACAGTTTCAATAATTTTTTTCTTCTCCATCACCAAATTTTAGGTTACTTCATCACTAAGAACCTGAGTTAAAAGACTATTACTTAATGAAACATATTCCATATACATTTGAAATAATTCAAATTATTTAATGAGTCTCGATAGTATATTTATTCACCATATTCATATTGTATGATGGTATAATAGATGTAAACAATTTTTGAATTTTCTTCTTCTCCATCACCAAATTTTAGGTTACTTCATCACTAAGAAACTGAGTTAAAAGACTATTAATTGATGACACATATTCCATACACATTAGAAATAATTCAAATTATATAATGAGTCTCGATAGTATATTTATTTACCATATTCATATTGTATCATGGTATAATAGATGTAAATAATTTCAGTATTTTCCTTCTTCTCCATCACCAAATTATAGGTTACTTCTTCACCAAGAAACTAAGTTAAAAGACTATTAATTAATGACACGTATTCCATATACATTGGTAATAACTCAAATTAGATAATGAGGCCCGATAGTATATTTATTCACCATATTCATAATCTAGTATGGTATAATAGATGTAACTAATTTCAATATTTTTCTTCTTCCCCATCACCAAATTTTAGCTTACTTCATCACTAAGATACTAAGTTAAAAGACTTTTACTTAATGCCACATATTCCATATACATTTGAAATAATTCAAATTATTTAATGAATCTGGATAGTATATTTATCAGCATATTCATATTGTATTATGATATAATAGATGTAAACAATTTCAGTATTTTCTTCTTCTCCATCACTAAATTTTAGGTTACTTCATCACTAAGAAACTAAGTTAAAAGACTATTAATTGATGACACATATTCCATACACATTAGAAATAATTCAAATTATATAATGAGTCTCGATAGTATATTTAGTTACCATATTCATATTGTATTATGATATAATAGATGTAAATAGTTTCAATATTATTCTTCTTTTCCATTACCAAATTTTAGGTTACTTCATCACTAAGAAACTAAGTTAAAAGACTATTAATTGATGACACATATTCCATATACATTAGAAATAATTAAAATTATATAATTAGGCCCGATATTATATTTATTCACCATATTCATATTGTATTATTGTAAAATAGATGTAAACAATTTCATTATTTTTCTTCTTCTCCGTCACCAAATTTTAGCTTACTTCTTCACCAACAAACTAAGTTAAAAGACTATTAATTAATGTCACATATTCCATATACATTGTTAATAACTCAAATTATATAATGATGCCCGATAGTATATTTATTCACCATATTAATATTCTATTATGGTATAATAGATGTAAACAGTTTCAATAATTTTTTTCTTCTCCATCACCAAATTTTAGGTTACTTCATCACTAAGAAACTGAGTTAAAAGACTATTACTTAATGAAACATATTCCATATACATTTGAAATAATTCAAATTATTTAATGAGTCTCGATAGTATATTTATTCACCATATTCATATTGTATGATGGTATAATAGATGTAAACAATTTTAGAATTTCTTCTTCTCCATCACCAAATTTTAGGTTACTTCATCACTAAGAAACTGAGTTAAAAGACTATTAATTGATGACACATATTCCATACACATTAGAAATAATTCAAATTATATAATGAGTCTCGATAGTATATTTATTTACCATATTCATATTGTATCATGGTATAATAGATGTAAATAATTTCAGAATTTTTCTTCTTCTCCATCACCAAATTTTATGTTACTTCTTCACCAAGAAACTAAGTTAAAAGACTATTAATTAATGACACGTATTCCATATACATTGGTAATAACTCAAATTATATAATGAGGCCAGATAGTATATTTATTCACCATATTCATAATCTAGTATGGTATAATAGATGTAACCAATTTCAATATTTTTCTTCTCACCATCACCAAATTTTAGCTTACTTCGTCACTAAGAAACTAAGTTAAAAGACTTTTACTTAATGACACATATTCCATATACATTTGAAATAATTCAAATTATTTAATGAATCTCGATAGTATATTTATTCACCATATTCATATTGTATTATGGTATAATAGATGTAAACAATTTCAGTATTTTCTTCTTCTCCATCACTAAATTTTAGGTTACTTCATCACTAAGAAACTAAGTTAAAAGACTATTAATTGATGACACATATTCCATACACATTAGAAATAATTCAAATTATATAATGAGTCTCGATAGTATATTTAGTTACCATATTCATATTGTATTATGATATAATAGATGTAAATAGTTTCAATATTATTCTTCTTTTCCATTACAAAATTTTAGGTTACTTCATCACTAAGAAACTAAGTTAAAAGACTATTAATTGATGACACATATTCCATATACATTAGAAATAATTAAAATTATATAATTAGGCCCGATATTATATTTATTCACCATATTCATATTGTATTATTGTAAAATAGATGTAAACAATTTCATTATTTTTCTTCTTCTCCGTCACCAAATTTTAGCTTACTTCTTCACCAACAAACTAAGTTAAAAGACTATTAATTAATGTCTCATATTCCATATACATTGTTAATAACTCAAATTATATAATGATGCCCGATAGTATATTTATTCACCATACTCATATTCTATTATGGTATAATAGATGTAAACAGTTTCAATAATTTTTTTCTTCTCCATCACCAAATTTTAGGTTACTTCATCACTAAGAACCTGAGTTAAAAGACTATTACTTAATGAAACATATTCCATATACATTTGAAATAATTCAAATTATTTAATGAGTCTCGATAGTATATTTATTCACCATATTCATATTGTATGATGGTATAATAGATGTAAACAATTTTTGAATTTTCTTCTTCTCCATCACCAAATTTTAGGTTACTTCATCACTAAGAAACTGAGTTAAAAGACTATTAATTGATGACACATATTCCATACACATTAGAAATAATTCAAATTATATAATGAGTCTCGATAGTATATTTATTTACCATATTCATATTGTATCATGGTATAATAGATGTAATAATTTCAGTATTTTCCTTCTTCTCCATCACCAAATTATAGGTTACTTCTTCACCAAGAAACTAAGTTAAAAGACTATTAATTAATGACACGTATTCCATATACATTGGTAATAACTCAAATTAGATAATGAGGCCCGATAGTATATTTATTCACCATATTCATAATCTAGTATGGTATAATAGATGTAACTAATTTCAATATTTTTCTTCTTCCCCATCACCAAATTTTAGCTTACTTCATCACTAAGATACTAAGTTAAAAGACTTTTACTTAATGCCACATATTCCATATACATTTGAAATAATTCAAATTATTTAATGAATCTGGATAGTATATTTATCAGCATATTCATATTGTATTATGATATAATAGATGTAAACAATTTCAGTATTTTCTTCTTCTCCATCACTAAATTTTAGGTTACTTCATCACTAAGAAACTAAGTTAAAAGACTATTAATTGATGACACATATTCCATACACATTAGAAATAATTCAAATTATATAATGAGTCTCGATAGTATATTTAGTTACCATATTCATATTGTATTATGATATAATAGATGTAAATAGTTTCAATATTATTCTTCTTTTCCATTACCAAATTTTAGGTTACTTCATCACTAAGAAACTAAGTTAAAAGACTATTAATTGATGACACATATTCCATATACATTAGAAATAATTAAAATTATATAATTAGGCCCGATATTATATTTATTCACCATATTCATATTGTATTATTGTAAAATAGATGTAAACAATTTCATTATTTTTCTTCTTCTCCGTCACCAAATTTTAGCTTACTTCTTCACCAACAAACTAAGTTAAAAGACTATTAATTAATGTCACATATTCCATATACATTGTTAATAACTCAAATTATATAATGATGCCCGATAGTATATTTATTCACCATATTAATATTCTATTATGGTATAATAGATGTAAACAGTTTCAATAATTTTTTTCTTCTCCATCACCAAATTTTAGGTTACTTCATCACTAAGAAACTGAGTTAAAAGACTATTACTTAATGAAACATATTCCATATACATTTGAAATAATTCAAATTATTTAATGAGTCTCGATAGTATATTTATTCACCATATTCATATTGTATGATGGTATAATAGATGTAAACAATTTTAGAATTTTCTTCTTCTCCATCACCAAATTTTAGGTTACTTCATCACTAAGAAACTGAGTTAAAAGACTATTAATTGATGACACATATTCCATACACATTAGAAATAATTCAAATTATATAATGAGTCTCGATAGTATATTTATTTACCATATTCATATTGTATCATGGTATAATAGATGTAAATAATTTCAGAATTTTTCTTCTTCTCCATCACCAAATTTTAGGTTACTTCTTCACCAAGAAACTAAGTTAAAAGACTATTAATTAATGACACGTATTCCATATACATTGGTAATAACTCAAATTATATAATGAGGCCAGATAGTATATTTATTCACCATATTCATAATCTAGTATGGTATAATAGATGTAACCAATTTCAATATTTTTCTTCTCACCATCACCAAATTTTAGCTTACTTCGTCACTAAGAAACTAAGTTAAAAGACTTTTACTTAATGACACATATTCCATATACATTTGAAATAATTCAAATTATTTAATGAATCTCGATAGTATATTTATTCACCATATTCATATTGTATTATGGTATAATAGATGTAAACAATTTCAGTATTTTCTTCTTCTCCATCACTAAATTTTAGGTTACTTCATCACTAAGAAACTAAGTTAAAAGACTATTAATTGATGACACATATTCCATACACATTAGAAATAATTCAAATTATATAATGAGTCTCGATAGTATATTTAGTTACCATATTCATATTGTATTATGATATAATAGATGTAAATAGTTTCAATATTATTCTTCTTTTCCATTACAAAATTTTAGGGTACTTCATCACTGAGAAACTAAGTTAAAAGACTATTAATTGATGACACATATTCCATATACATTAGAAATAATTAAAATTATATAATTAGGCCCGATATTATATTTATTCACCATATTCATATTGTATTATTGTAAAATAGATGTAAACAATTTCATTATTTTTCTTCTTCTCCGTCACCAAATTTTAGCTTACTTCTTCACCAACAAACTAAGTTAAAAGACTATTAATTAATGTCTCATATTCCATATACATTGTTAATAACTCAAATTATATAATGATGCCCGATAGTATATTTATTCACCATATTCATATTCTATTATGGTATAATAGATGTAAACAGTTTCAATAATTTTTTTCTTCTCCATCACCAAATTTTAGGTTACTTCATCACTAAGAACCTGAGTTAAAAGACTATTACTTAATGAAACATATTCCATATACATTTGAAATAATTCAAATTATTTAATGAGTCTCGATAGTATATTTATTCACCATATTCATATTGTATGATGGTATAATAGATGTAAACAATTTTTGAATTTTCTTCTTCTCCATCACCAAATTTTAGGTTACTTCATCACTAAGAAACTGAGTTAAAAGACTATTAATTGATGACACATATTCCATACACATTAGAAATAATTCAAATTATATAATGAGTCTCGATAGTATATTTATTTACCATATTCATATTGTATCATGGTATAATAGATGTAAATAATTTCAGTATTTTCCTTCTTCTCCATCACCAAATTATAGGTTACTTCTTCACCAAGAAACTAAGTTAAAAGACTATTAATTAATGACACGTATTCCATATACATTGGTAATAACTCAAATTAGATAATGAGGCCCGATAGTATATTTATTCACCATATTCATAATCTAGTATGGTATAATAGATGTAACTAATTTCAATATTTTTCTTCTTCCCCATCACCAAATTTTAGCTTACTTCATCACTAAGATACTAAGTTAAAAGACTTTTACTTAATGCCACATATTCCATATACATTTGAAATAATTCAAATTATTTAATGAATCTGGATAGTATATTTATCAGCATATTCATATTGTATTATGATATAATAGATGTAAACAATTTCAGTATTTTCTTCTTCTCCATCACTAAATTTTAGGTTACTTCATCACTAAGAAACTAAGTTAAAAGACTATTAATTGATGACACATATTCCATACACATTAGAAATAATTCAAATTATATAATGAGTCTCGATAGTATATTTATTTACCATATTCATATTGTATTATGATATAATAGATGTAAACAGTTTCATTATTATTCTTCTTTTCCATTACCATATTTTAGGTTACTTCATCACTAAGAAACTAAGTTAAAAGACTATTAATTTATGACACATATTCCATATACATTTGAAATAATTAAAATTATATAATTAGGCCCGATATTATATTTATTCACCATATTCATATTGTATTATTGTAAAATAGATGTAAACAACTTCATTATTTTTCTTCTTCTCCGTCACCAAATTTTAGCTTACTTCTTCACCAACAAAATAAGTTAAAAGACTATTAATTAATGTCACATATTCCATATACATTGTTAATAACTCAAATTATATAATGATGCCCGATAGTATATTTATTCACCATATTCATATTCTATTATGGTATAATAGATGTAAACAGTTTCAATAATTTTCTTCTTCTCCATCACCAAATTTTAGGTTACTTCAGCACTAAGAAACTGAGTTAAAAGACTATTACTTAATGAAACATAATCCATATACATTTGAAATAATTCAAATTATTTAATGAGTCTCGATAGTATATTTATTCACCATATTCATATTGTATGATGGTATAATAGATGTAAACAATTTTAGAATTTTCTTCTTCTCCATCACCAAATTTTAGGTTGCTTTATCACTAAGAAACTGAGTTAAAAGACTATTACTTAATGAAACATATTCCATATACATTTGAAATAATTCAAATTATTTAATGAGTCTCGATAGTATATTTATTCACCATATTCATATTGAATAATGGTATAATAGATGTAAACAATTTTATGAATTTTCTTCTTCTCCATCACCAAATTTTAGGTTACTTCATCACTAAGAAACTGAGTTAAAAGACTATTAATTGATGACACATATTCCATACACATTAGTAATAATTCAAATTATATAATGAGTCTCGATAGTATATTTATTTACCATATTCATAATGTAGTATGGTATAATAGATGTAACCAATTTCAATATTTTTCTTCTTCCCCATCACCAAATTTTAGCTTACTTCATCACTTAGATACTAAGTTAAAAGACTTTTACTTAATGACACATATTCCATATACATTTGAAATAATTCAATTTATTTAATGAATCTCGATAGTATATTTGTTCAGCATATTCATATTGTATTATGGTATAATAGATGTAAACAATTTCAGTATTTTCTTCTTCTCCATCACCAAATTTTAGGTTACTTCATCACTAAGAAACTAAGTTAAAAGACTATTAATTGATGACACATATTCCATACACATTAGAAATAATTTAAATTATATAATGAGTCTCGATAGTATATTTATTTACCATATTCATATTGTATCATGGTATAATAGATGTAAATAATTTCAGTATTTTTCTTCTTCTCCATCACCAAATTTTAGGTTACTTCTTCACCAAGAAACTAAGTTAAAAGACTATTAATTAATGACACGTAGTCCATATACATTGGTAATAACTCAAATTATATAATGAGGCCCGATAGTATATTTATTCACCATATTCAAAATCTAGTATGGTATAATAGATGTAACAAATTTCAATATTTTTCTTCTTCCCCATCACCAAATTTTAGGTTACTTTCATCACTAAGAAACTGAGTTAAAAGACTATTACTTAATGAAACATATTCCATATACATTTGAAATAATTCAAATTATTTAATGAGTCTCGATAGTATATTTATTCACCATATTCATATTGTATTATGGTATAATAGATGTAAACAATTTTAGAATTTTCTTCTTCTCCATCACCAAATTTTAGGTTACTTTATTACTAAGAAACTGAGTTAAAAGACTATTAATTGATGACACATATTCCATACACATTAGAAATAATTCAAATTATATAATGAGTCTCGATAGTATATTTATTTACCATATTCATATTGTATCATGGTATAATAGATGTAAATTATTTCAGTATTTTTCTTCTTCTCCATCACCAAAGGTTACTTCTTCACCAAGAAACTAAGTTAAAAGACTATTAATTAATGACACGTATTCCATATACATTGGTAATAACTCAAATTATATAATGAGGCCCGATAGTATATTTATTCACCATATTCAAAATCTAGTATGGTATAATAGATGTAACAAATTTCAATATTTTTCTTCTTCCCCATCACCAAATTTTAGGTTACTTCATCACTAAGAAACTAAGTTAAAAGACTATTACTTAATGAAACATATTCCATATACATTTGAAATAATTCAAATTATTTAATGAGTCTCGATAGTATATTTATTCACCATATTCATATTGTATTATGGTATAATAGATGTAAACAATTTTAGAATTTTCTTCTTCTCCATCACCAAATTTTAGGTTACTTTATTACTAAGAAACTGAGTTAAAAGACTATTAATTGATGACACATATTCCATACACATTAGAAATAATTCAAATTATATAATGAGTCTCGATAGTATATTTATTTACCATATTCATATTGTATCATGGTATAATAGATGTAAATTATTTCAGTATTTTTCTTCTTCTCCATCACCAAAGGTTACTTCTTCACCAAGAAACTAAGTTAAAAGACTATTAATTAATGACACGTATTCCATATACATTGGTAATAACTCAAATTATATAATGAGGCCCGATAGTATATTTATTCACCATATTCATAATCTAGTATGGTATAATAGATGTAACCAATTTCAATATTTTTCTTCTTCCCCATCACCAAATTTTAGCTTACTTCATCACTAAGATACTAAGTTAAAAGACTTTTACTTAATGACACATATTCCATATACATTTGAAATAATTCAAATTATTTAATGAATCTCGATAGTATATTTATTCAGCATTTTCATATTGTATTATGGTATAATAGATGTAAACAATTTAAGTATTTTCTTCTTCTCCATCACCAAATTTTAGGTTACTTCATCACTAAGAAACTAAGTTAAAAGACTATTAATTGATGACACATATTCCATACACATTAGAAATAATTCAAATTATATAATGAGTCTCGATAGTATATTTATTTACCATATTCATATTGTATTATGATATAATAGATGTAAACAGTTTCAATATTTTTCTTCTTCTCCATCACCAAATTTTAGGTTACTTCATCACTAAGAAACTGAGTTAAAAGACTATTAATTGATGACACGTATTCCATATACATTGGTAATAACTCAAATTATATAATGAATCTCGATAGCATATTTATTCACCATATTCATATTGTATTATGGTATAATAGATATAAACAGTTTCAATATTTTTCTTCTTCTACATCACCAAATTTTAGGTGACTTCTTCACCAACAAACTAAGTTAAAAGACTATTTTTTAATGTCACATATTCCATACACATTAGAAATAACTCAAATTATATAATGAGGCCCGATAGTATATTTATTCACCATATTCATATTCTATTATGGTATAATAGATGTAAATATTTTCAATATTTTTCTTCTTCTCCATCACCAAATTTTAGGTTACTTCGTCACTAAGAAACTAAGTTAAAAGACTATTAATTGATGACACACATTCCATATACATTAGAAATAATTAAAATTATATAACTAGACCTGATAGTATATTTATTCACCGTATTCATATTGTATTATTGTAAAATAGATGTAAACAATTTCAATATTTTTCTTCTTCTCCGTCACCAAATTTTAGGTTACTTCTTCACCAAGAAACTAAGTTAAACGACTATTAATTAATGACACGTATTCCATATACATTGGTAATAACTCAAATTATATAATGAGGCCCGATAGTATATTTATTCACCATATTCATATTCTATTATGGTATAATAGATGTAAACAATTTCAATATTTTTCTTCTTCTCCATCACCAAATTTTTAGTTATTTATCACTAAGAAACTAAGTTAAAAGACTATTACTTAATGACACATATTCCATATACATTTGAAATAATTCAAATTATTTAATGAGTCTCAATAGTATATATATTCACCATATTCATATTGTATTATGGTATAATAGATGTAAACAATTTCGGTATTTTCTTCTTCTCCATCACCAAATTTTAGTTTACTTCATCACTAAGAAACTAAGTTAAAAGATTTTTAATTGATGACACATATTCCATACTCATTAGAAATAATTCAAATGATATAATGAGTCTCGATAGTATATTTATTTACCATATTCATATTGTATTATGGTATAATAGATGTAAACATTTTCAATATTTTTCTTCTTCTCCATCACCAAATTTTAGGTTACTTCGTCACTAAGAAACTAAGTTAAAAGACTATTACTTAATGACACATATTCCATATACATTAGAAATAATTCAAATTATATAATGAGTCTCCATATTATATTTATTCACCGTATTCATATTGTATTATTGTAAAATAGATGTAAACAATTTCAATATTTTTCTTCTTCTCCGTCACCAAATTTTAGGTTACTTCTTCACCAAGAAACTAAGTTAAACGACTATTAATTAATGACACGTATTCCATATACATTGGTAATAACTCAAATTATATAATGAGGCCCTATAGTATATTTATTCACCATATTCATATTCTATTATGGTATAATAGATGTAAACAATTTCAATATTTTTCTTCTTCTCCATCACCAAATATTTAGTTATTTATCACTAAGAAACTAAGTTAAAAGACTATTACTTAATGACACATATTCCATATACATTTGAAATAATTCAAATTATTTAATGAGTCTCAATAGTATATATATTCACCATATTCATATTGTATTATGGTATAATAGATGTAAACAATTTCGGTATTTTCTTCTTCTCCATCACCAAATTTTAGTTTACTTCATCACTAAGAAACTAAGTTAAAAGATTTTTAATTGATGACACATATTCCATACTCATTAGAAATAATTCAAATGATATAATGAGTCTCGATAGTATATTTATTTACCATATTCATATTGTATTATGGTATAATAGATGTAAACATTTTCAATATTTTTCTTCTTCTCCATCACCAAATTTTAGGTTACTTCGTCACTAAGAAACTAAGTTAAAAGACTATTACTTAATGACACATATTCCATATACATTAGAAATAATTCAAATTATATAATGAGTCTCCATATTATATTTATTCACCCTATTCATATTGTATTATTGTAAAATAGATGTAAACAATTTCAATATTTTTCTTCTTCTCCGTCACCAAATTTTAGGTTACTTCTTCACCAAGAAACTAAGTTAAAAGACTATTAATTAATGACACGTATTCCATATACATTGGTAATAACTCAAATTATATAATGAGGCCCGATAGTATATTTATTCACCATATTCATATTCTATTATGGTATAATAGATGTAAACAATTTCAATATTTTTCTTCTTCTCCATCACCAAATTTTAGGTTATTTATCACTAAGAAACTAAGTTAAAAGACTATTACTTAATGACACATATTCCATATACCTTTGAAATAATTCAAATTATTTAATGAGTCTCGATAGTATATTTATTCACCATAATCATATTGTATTATGGTATAATAGATGTAAACAATTTCGGTATTTTCTTCTTCTCCATCACCAAATTTTAGTTTACTTCATCACTAAGAAACTAAGTTAAAAGACTATTAATTGATGACACATATTCCATACACATTAGAAATAATTCAAATGATATAATGAGTCTCGATAGTATATTTATTTACCATATTCATATTGTATTATGGTATAATAGATGTAAACATTTTCAATATTTTTCTTCTTCTCCATCACCAAATTTTAGGTTACTTCGTCACTAAGAAACTAAGTTAAAAGACTATTACTTAATGACACATATTCCATATACATTAGAAATTATTCAAATTATATAATGAGTCTCCATATTATATTTATTCACCGTATTCATATTGTATTATTGTAAAATAGATGTAAACAATTTCAGTATTTTTCTTCTTGTCCATCACCAAGTTTTATGTTACTTCTTCAGCAAGAAACTAAGTAAAAAGACTTTAATTAATGACACGTATTCCATATACATTGGTAATAACTCAAATTATATAATGAGGCCCGATAGTATATTTATTCACCATATTCATAATCTATTATGGTATAATAGATGTAAACTATTTCAATATTGTTCTTCTTCCCCACCACCAAATTTTAGCTTACTTCATTACTAAGAAACTAAGTTAAAAGATTATTAAATAATGACACATATTTCAAATACGTGACCAAATTTTAGGTTACTTCATCACTAAGAAACTAAGTTAAAAGACTATTAATTGATGACACACATTCCATATACATTAGAAATAATTAAAATTATATAATTAGACCCGATAGTATATTTATTCACCGTATTCATATTGTATTATTGTAAAATAGATGTAAACAATTTCAATATTTTTCTTCTTCTCCGTCACCAAATTTTAGGTTACTTCTTCACCAAGAAACTAAGTTAAAAGACTATTAATTAATGACACGTATTCCATATACATTGGTAATAACTCAAATTATATAATGAGGCCCGATAGTATATTTATTCACCATATTCATATTCTATTATGGTATAATAGATGTAAACAATTTCAATATTTATCTTCTTCTCCATCACCAAATTTTAGGTTACTTCTTCACCATGAAACTAAGTTAAAAGACTATTAATTAATGACACGTATTCCATATACATTGGTAATAACTCAAATTATATAATGAGGTCCGATAGTATATTTATTCACCATATTCATATTCTTTTATGGTATAATAGATGTAAACAATTTAAATATTTTTCTTCTTCTCGATCACCAAATTTTAGGTTACTTCATCACTAAGAAACTAAGCTAAAAGACTATTAATTAATGGCACATATTTAAAATACATTGGTTATAATTCAAATTATATAATGAGGCCCGATAGTATATTTATTTACCATATTCATATTGTATTATGGTATAAAACATGTAAAAAATTTCAATATTTTTCGTCTTCTCCATCACCAAATTTTAGTTTACTTCATCACTAAGAAACTAAGTTAAAAGACTACTAATTGATGACACATATTCCATACACATTAGAAATAATTCAAATTATATAATGAGTCTCGATAGTATATTTATTTACCATATTCATATTGTATTATGGTATAATAGATGTAAAAATTTTCAATATTTTTCTTCTTCTCTATCACCAAATTTTAGGTTACTTCATCTCTAAGAAACTAAGTTAACAGAATATTACTTAATGACACATATTCCATATACATTTGAAATAATTCAAATTATATAATGAGTCTCGATAGTATATTTAATCACCATATTCATATTGTATTATGGTATAATAGATGTAAACAATTTCAATATTTTCTTCTTATCCATCACCAAATTTTAGGTTACTTCTTCACCAAAAAACTAAGTTAAAAGACTATTAATTAATGACACATATTCCATACACATTGCTAATAACTCAAATTATATATTGACGCCCGATAATATATTTAGTCACCAGATTCATATTGTATAATGGTATAATAGATGTAAACAATTTCAATATTTTTCTTTTTCTCCATCACCAAATTTTAGGTTACTTCATCACTAAGAAACTACGTTAAAAGACTATTAATTGATGACACATATTCCATACACATTAGAAATAATTCAAATTATATAGTTAGTCTCGATAGTATATTTATTCACCATATTCATATTGTATTATGGTATAATAGATGTAAACAATTTCAGTATTTTTCTTCTTCTCCATCACCAAATTTTAGGTTACTTCTTCACCAAGAAACTAAGTTAAAAGACTATTAATTAATGACACATATTCCACACACATTGGTAATAACTCAAATTATATAATGACACCCGATAGTATATTTATTTACCATATTCGTATTGTATTATGGTATAATAAATTTAAAAATTTTCCATATTTTTCTTCTTATCCATCACCAAATTTTAGGTGACTTCGTCACCAACAAACTCAGTTAAAAGAGTATTAATTAATGTCACATATTCCATACACATTAGAAATAACTCTAATTATATAATGAGGCCCGATAGTATATTTATTCACCATATTCATATTCTATTATGGTATAATAGATGTAAATATTTTCAATATTTTTCTTCTTCTCCATCACCAAATTTTAGGTTACTTCGTCACTAAGAAACTAAGTTAAAAGACTATTAATTGATGACACACATTCCATATACATTAGAAATAATTAAAATTATATAATTAGACCCGATAGTATATTTATTCACCGTATTCATATTGTATTATTGTAAAATAGATGTAAACAATTTCAATATTTTTCTTCTTCTCCGTCACCAAATTTTAGGTTACTTCTTCACCAAGAAACTAAGTTAAAAGATTATTAATTAATGACACGTATTCCATATACATTGGTAATAACTCAAATTATATAATGAGGCCCGATAGTATATTTATTCACCATATTCATATTCTATTATGGTATAATAGATGTAAACAATTTCAATATTTTTCTTCTTCTCCATCACCAAATTTTAGGTTACTTCTTCACCATGAAACTAAGTTAAAAGACTATTAATTAATGACACGTATTCCATATACATTGGTAATAACTCAAATTATATAATGAGGTCCGATAGTATATTTATTCACCATATTCATATTCTTTTATGGTATAATAGATGTAAACAATTTAAATATTTTTCTTCTTCTCGATCACCAAATTTTAGGTTACTTCATCACTAAGAAACTAAGCTAAAAGACTATTAATTAATGGCACATATTTAAAATACATTGGTTATAATTCAAATTATATAATGAGGCCCGATAGTATATTTATTTACCATATTCATATTGTATTATGGTATAAAACATGTAAACAATTTCAATATTTTTCGTCTTCTCCATCACCAAATTTTAGTTTACTTCATCACTAAGAAACTAAGTTAAAAGACTACTAATTGATGACACATATTCCATACACATTAGAAATAATTCAAATTATATAATGAGTCTCGATAGTATATTTATTTACCATATTCATATTGTATTATGGTATAATAGATGTAAAAATTTTCAATATTTTTCTTCTTCTCCATCACCAAATTTTAGGTTACTTCATCTCTAAGAAACTAAGTTAACAGAATATTACTTAATGACACATATTCCATATACATTTGAAATAATTCAAATTATATAATGAGTCTCGATAGTATATTTAATCACCATATTCATATTGTATTATGGTATAATAGATGTAAACAATTTCAATATTTTCTTCTTATCCATCACCAAATTTTAGGTTACTTCTTCACCAAGAAACTAAGTTAAAAGACTATTAATTAATGACACATATTCCATACACATTGCTAATAACTCAAATTATATATTGACGCCCGATAATATATTTATTCACCAGATTCATATTGTATTATGGTATAATAGATGTAAACAATTTCAATATTTTTCTTTTTCTCCATCACCAAATTTTAGGTTACTTCATCACTAAGAAACTACGTTAAAAGACTATTCATTGATGACACATATTCCATACACATTAGAAATAATTCAAATTATATAGTTAGTCTCGATAGTATATTTATTCACCATATTCATATTGTATTATGGTATAATAGATGTAAACAATTTCAGTATTTTTCTTCTTCTCCATCACCAAATTTTAGGATACTTCTTCACCAAGAAACTAAGTTAAAAGACTATTAATTAATGACACATATTCCACACACATTGGTAATAACTCAAATTATATAATGACACCCGATAGTATATTTATTTACCATATTCATATTGTATTATGGTATAATAGATTTAAAAATTTTCCATATTTTTCTTCTTATCCATCACCAAATTTTAGGTGACTTCTTCACCAACAAACTAAGTTAAAAGACAATTAATTAATGTCACATATTCCATACACATTAGAAATAACTCAAATTATATAATGAGGCCCGATAGTATATTTATTCACCATATTCATATTCTATTATGGTATAATAGATGTAAATATTTTCAATATTTTTCTTCTTCTCCATCACCAAATTTTAGGTTACTTCGTCACTAAGAAACTAAGTTAAAAGACTATTAATTGATGACACACATTCCATATACATTAGAAATAATTAAAATTATATAATTAGACCCGATAGTATATTTATTCACCGTATTCATATTGTATTATTGTAAAATAGATGTAAACAATTTCAATATTTTTCTTCTTCTCCGTCACCAAATTTTAGGTTACTTCTTCACCAAGAAACTAAGTTAAAAGACTATTAATTAATGACACGTATTCCATATACATTGGTAATAACTCAAATTATATAATGAGGCCCGATAGTATATTTATTCACCATATTCATATTCTATTATGGTATAATAGATGTAAACAATTTCAATATTTTTCTTCTTCTCCATTACCAAATTTTAGGTTATTTATCACTAAGAAACTAAGTTAAAAGACTATTACTTAATGACACATATTCCATATACATTTGAAATAATTAAAATTATTTAACGAGTCTCGATAGTATATTTATTCACCATATTCATATTGTATTATGGTATAATAGATGTAAACAATTTCAGTATTTTCTTCTTCTCCATCACCAAATTTTAGTTTACTTCATCACTAAGAAACTAAGTTAAAAGACTATTAATTGATGACACATATTCCATACACATTAGAAATAATTCAAATGATATAATGAGTCTCGATAGTATATTTATTTACCATATTTATATTGTATTATGGTATAATAGATGTAAACATTTTCAATATTTTTCTTCTTCTCCATCACCAAATTTTAGGTTACTTCGTCACTAAGAAACTAAGTTAAAAGACTATTACTTAATGACACATATTCATATACATTAGAAATTATTCAAATTATATAATGAGTCTCCATATTATATTTATTCACCGTATTCATATTGTATTATTGTAAAATAGATGTAAACAATTTCAGTATTTTTCTTCTTGTCCATCACCAAATTTTAGGTTACTTCTTCAGCAAGAAACTAAGTAAAAAGACTTTAATTAATGACACGTATTCCATATACATTGGTAATAACTCAAATTATATAATGAGGCCCGATAGTATATTTATTCACCATATTCATAATCTATTATGGTATAATAGATGTAAACTATTTCAATATTGTTCTTCTTCCCCACCACCAAATTTTAGCTTACTCCATCACTAAGAAACTAAGTTAAAAGACTATTAAATAATGACACATATTTCAAATACATTGATTATAATTCAAATTATATAATAAGGCCCAATAGTGTATTTATTCACCATATTCATTTTGTATTATGGTATAATAGATGTAAACAATTTCAATATTTTCTTCTTCTCCATCACTAAATTTTAGGTTACTTCATCACTAAGAAACTAAGTTAAAAGACTATTAATTGATGACACACATTCCATATACATTAGAAATAATTAAAATTATATAATTAGACCCGATAGTATATTTATTCACCGTATTCATATTGTATTATTGTAAAATAGATGTAAACAATTTCAATATTTTTCTTCTTCTCCGTCACCAAATTTTAGGTTACTTCTTCACCAAGAAACTAAGTTAAAAGACTATTAATTAATGACACGTATTCCATATACATTGGTAATAACTCAAATTATATAATGAGGCCCGATAGTATATTTATTCACCATATTCATATTCTATTATGGTATAATAGATGTAAACAATTTCAATATTTTTCTTCTTCTCCATCACCAAATTTTAGGTTACTTCTTCACCATGAAACTAAGTTAAAAGACTATTAATTAATGACACGTATTCCATATACATTGGTAATAACTCAAATTATATAATGAGGCCCGATAGTATATTTA
The DNA here is from genome assembly GCA_948472305.1 of Vicia faba. Classification (NCBI taxonomy): domain Eukaryota; kingdom Viridiplantae; phylum Streptophyta; class Magnoliopsida; order Fabales; family Fabaceae; genus Vicia; species Vicia faba. The sequence goes on from CATIWC010003025.1 coordinate 23,069, forward strand.
TTCACCATATTCATATTCTTTTATGGTATAATAGATGTAAACAATTTAAATATTTTTCTTCTTCTCGATCACCAAATTTTAGGTTACTTCATCACTAAGAAACTAAGCTAAAAGACTATTAATTAATGGCACATATTTAAAATACATTGGTTATAATTCAAATTATATAATGAGGCCCGATAGTATATTTATTCACCATATTCATATTGTATTATGGTATAAAACATGTAAACAATTTCAATATTTTTCGTCTTCTCCATCACCAAATTTTAGTTTACTTCATCACTAAGAAACTAAGTTAAAAGACTACTAATTGATGACACATATTCCATACACATTAGAAATAATTCAAATTATATAATGAGTCTCGATAGTATATTTATTTACCATATTCATATTGTATTATGGTATAATAGATGTAAAAATTTTCAATATTTTTCTTCTTCTCCATCACCAAATTTTAGGTTACTTCATCTCTAAGAAACTAAGTTAACAGAATATTACTTAATGACAAATATTCCATATACATTTGAAATAATTCAAATTATATAATGAGTCTCGATAGTATATTTAATCACCATATTCATATTGTATTATGGTATAATAGATGTAAACAATTTCAATATTTTCTTCTTATCCATCACCAAATTTTAGGTTACTTCTTCACCAAGAAACTAAGTTAAAAGACTATTAATTAATGACACATATTCCATACACATTGCTAATAACTCAATTTATATATTGACGCCCGATAATATATTTATTCACCAGATTCATATTGTATTATGGTATAATAGATGTAAACAATTTCAATATTTTTCTTTTTCTCCGTCACCAAATTTTAGGTTACTTCATCACTAAGAAACTACGTTAAAAGACTATTAATTGATGACACATATTCCATACACATTAGAAATAATTCAAATTATATAGTTAGTCTCGATAGTATATTTATTCACCATATTCATATTGTATTATGGTATAATAGATGTAAACAATTTCAGTATTTTTCTTCTTCTCCACCACCAAATTTTAGGTTACTTCTTCACCAAGAAACTAAGTTAAAAGACTATTAATTAATGACACATATTCCACACACATTGGTAATAACTCAAATTATATAATGACACCCGATAGTATATTTATTTACCATATTCATATTGTATTATGGTATAATAGATTTAAAAATTTTCCATATTTTTCTTCTTATCCATCACCAAATTTTAGGTGACTTCTTCACCAACAAACTAAGTTAAAAGACTATTAATTAATGTCACATATTCCATACACATTAGAAATATCTCAAATTATATAATGAGGCCCGATAGTATATTTATTCACCATATTCATATTCTATTATGGTATAATAGATGTAAATATTTTCAATATTTTTCTTCTTCTCCATCACCAAATTTTAGGTTACTTCGTCACTAAGAAACTAAGTTAAAAGACTATTAATTGATGACACACATTCCATATACATTAGAAATAATTAAAATTATATAATTAGACCCGATAGTATATTTATTCACCGTATTCATATTGTATTATTGTAAAATAGATGTAAACAATTTCAATATTTTTCTTCTTCTCCGTCACCAAATTTTAGGTTACTTCTTCACCAAGAAACTAAGTTAAAAGACTATTAATTAATGACACGTATTCCATATACATTGGTAATAACTCAAATTATATAATGAGGCCCGATAATATATTTATTCACCATATTCATATTCTATTATGGTATAATAGATGTAAACAATTTCAATATTTTTCTTCTTCTCCATTACCAAATTTTAGGTTATTTATCACTAAGAAACTAAGTTAAAAGACTATTACTTAATGACACATATTCCATATACATTTGAAATAATTCAAATTATTTAACGAGTCTCGATAGTATATTTATTCACCATATTCATATTGTATTATGGTATAATAGATGTAAACAATTTCAGTATTTTCTTCTTCTCCATCACCAAATTTTAGTTTACTTCATCACTAAGAAACTAAGTTAAAAGACTATTAATTGATGACACATATTCCATACACATTAGAAATAATTCAAATGATATAATGAGTCTCGATAGTATATTTATTTACCATATTTATATTGTATTATGGTATAATAGATGTAAACATTTTCAATATTTTTCTTCTTCTCCATCACCAAATTTTAGGTTACTTCGTCACTAAGAAACTAAGTTAAAAGACTATTACTTAATGACACATATTCCATATACATTAGAAATTATTCAAATTATATAATGAGTCTCCATATTATATTTATTCACCGTATTCATATTGTATTATTGTAAAATAGATGTAAACAATTTCAGTATTTTTCTTCTTGTCCATCACCAAGTTTTAGGTTACTTCTTCAGCAAGAAACTAAGTAAAAAGACTTTAATTAATGACACGTATTCCATATACATTGGTAATAACTCAAATTATATAATGAGGCCCGATAGTATATTTATTCACCATATTCATAATCTATTATGGTATAATAGATGTAAACAATTTCAATATTTTTCTTCTTCTCCATCACCAAATTTTAGGTTATTTATCACTAAGAAACTAAGTTAAAAGACTGTTACTTAATGACACATATTCCTTATACATTTGAAATAATTCAAATTATTTAATGAGTCTCGATAGTATATTTATTCACCATATTCATATTGTATTATGGTATGATAGATGTAAACAATTTCGGAATTTTCTTCTTCTCCATCACCAAATTTTAGTTTACTTCATCACTAAGAAACTAAGTTAAAAGACTACTAATTGATGACACATATTCCATACACATTAGAAATAATTCAAATTATATAATGAGTCTCGATAGTATATTTACTTACCATATTCATATTGTATTATGGTATAATAGATGTAAAAATTTTCAATATTTTTCTTCTTCTCCATCACCAAATTTTAGGTTACTTCATCTCTAAGAAACTAAGTTAAAAGAATATTTTTTAATGACACATATTCCATATACATTTGAAATAATTCAAATTATATAATGAGTCTCGATAGTATATTTAATCACCATATTCATATTGTATTATGGTATAATAGATGTAAACAATTTCAGTATTTTCTTCTTCTCCATCACAAAATTTTAGGTTACTTCTTCACCAAGAAACTAAGTTAAAAGACTATTAATTAATGACACATATTCCATACACATTGCTAATAACTCAAATTATATATTGACACCCGATAATATATTTATTCACCAGATTCATATTGTATTATGGTATAATAGATGTAAACAATTTCAATATTTTTCTTTCTCTCCATCACCAAATTTTAGGTTACTTCATCACTAAGAAACTAAGTTAAAAGACTATTAATTGATGACACATATTCCATACACATTAGAAATAATTCAAATTATATAGTGAGTCTCGATAGTATATTTATTCAGCATATTCATATTGTATTATGGTATAATAGATGTAAACAATTTCAGTATTTTTCTTCTTCTCCATCACCAAATTTTAGGTTACTTCTTCACCAAGAAACTAAGTTAAAAGACTATTAATTAATGACACATATTCCATACACATTGGTAATAACTCAAATTATATAATTACGCCCAATAGTATAGTTATTTACCATATTCATATTGTATTATGGTATAAATGATTTTAAAATTTTCAATATTTTTCTTCTTCTCCATCACCAAATTTTAGGTTACTTCTTCACCAAGAAACTAAGTTAAAAGACTATTAATTAATGACACATATTCCATACACATTGCTAATATCTCAAATTATATAATGACGCCAGATAATATATTTATTCACCATATTCATATTGTATTATGGTATAATAGATGTAAATAATTTCAATATTTTTCTTTTTCTCCATCACAAAATTTTAGGTTACTTCATCACTAAGAAACTAAGTTAAAAGACTATTAATTAATGACACATATTTCATATACATTGGAAATAATTCAAATTATATAATGAGTCTCGATAGTATATTTAATCACCATATTCATACTGTATTATGGTATAATAGATATAAACAATTTCAGTATTTTTCTTCTTTTCCATCACCAAATTTTAGGCTACTTCATCACTAAGAATCTAAGTTAAAAGACTATTAATTAATGACACATTTTTTATATACATTATTGTGATCGGTGGATCTGGAACTGACTGTTTAACGCTGGTTCGCGAAATGTCGCGGAAGCAAGAGTTGCCACCGTCTTTTATTTTCTCCAACATGGACAGGACAAAAACACAGCAAAATTCCTTATGAGATTAGTTCTCGGTTCGGGAGGTAGGATTTATAGAAAGGGAAGGTGTTAGCACCCTTTCTATCCATGGTTATCCATGGGCTCTTAGATACTTGCTCATTTGTGTTTTCAAAATGTTTGTTTGCTTTTCAAAGTGTGAGTGGGTTTGAAAAAGTTTCGTTTAAATATTTCTGAATAACTCTTGTATCAGTCCTCAAGAGTGTTTGAAAAATTGTTTTGAAAGCTTTTTGAAAGTGTCGGGTGTGAAAAGTATGTTGTTTGTTTTTTTGAAAAGAGCAAGTATCTATGAGTCATCTACCTACCTTAAGGAATTAAGCTGTGTAAGTGTCCTTTAGGTAGTGCCATCCCACCATTGAGAGGTAGGTAGCACCACCGTTGGATGTGTTCGGGTCAATTCGAGGATTAGGGACAGTATGGTCACCGGAGCAACAGTAGGACACCTTAGAAGCTACCCTTATGCCATTGATCCTTTTTAATTCCGAGGCAACCTTTCCGAGGCAACTGGATCATATCATAGACATAAGGACTTACCAAAACGTCCTGTACTCGACGACCACAATTCGAGCTTGTAGGGACAGTGTGGTCACCAGAGCAACAGTAGGACACCTTAGAAGCTACCCTTATGACATGTTCATGGACATAAGGACTTACTAAAACGTCCTATACTCGACGACCACGTTTCGAGGGGCAAGGCAACAGTGAGGCGTACCCTAAGAGTGGTGTGTGAATTTGTGTATTGTTTTCAGTTTATGTTATCTTTGATCAGGCATTGAGGTGAGCTACGTTTGATTTTATTTGGGCCATTCATTCTTTCATACAAGTTAACAGTTAAAAGGGGTACGGAAAGTAAATTGCGGAAAACGTAAATCCTACGCTATTACAAGGCGCGGGTCTATACATCGCCAAATCTTTACAAAGACCCGTTTTAAGTAAATAAGTGCGGAAAATAAAAAAAACAGTAAAAGGTCCTATTTACTATTACATATCCGGAGCAATTACATAATAATCGAACAAACTAAATACGCGCGAATAAAGAAAAGGGAATTAATTTTTTTTTGTCTTTTTTTTGGTAATTAAATGAAATTGAAAACTAATTAATTATTTTAATCACAAGAAAACATTTTTGATTTTTTATATTTTTTATGAAATAAAATAGAAATAAAAAGAAACAAAGTTAAAGATTAACCTAAATCTAGATCTATTTTAATTTATTAAAAGGAATGTTAAAATGGCCTAATTAACAACTAATTCAATTATGATTTATTTACAAAATAATAAATAATAATAAAAAGTGTTAATTATTATTTTTTTGTTTTTTATGAAAATGTTAGTTAAATTAATTTAATGATAGAGTAATTATTTTTTTGTGTTTTTTGGATCAATTTTAATAACTAAAAGCAAATAAAAGTCAAATTAATGATTATTTAACAATTAATTAAAATATGCATGCAAAAATATTATTTTTTATGTCACAAATTAAATAAACATTTTTTCTGATTAAAATGCAAAAGGAAAATATTTTTTGTGAATTTTTAAATGCATGAGAAAATTATTTGAATATAAATTAAATTAAGATTAAAAATATAAAACAAGGAAAAACAAAGAAAACAAGTTAATTATGGAAAAGGTGGAAAAAGGGCAGAACCAGGACTTGAACTCGTGCCCTTTGGAGGAATCCGCTGATGCGTTGCCATCTGAGCTGCATGTTTTAATTGAAACAATAATAACACATATATATTATATTAGTAAATCAAATATTCCCCTGGAAAAAAAAGAAAAAGGCGCGCTTATTTCAAACGGACGAATGAGGAGGAGACGCGTCAGCGTCTTCTTCCTTGGACACTGGTTTTTATACCTGCGGATTTCTATCCGCAGGCTGCTTCCAAAATGGTCCTCAGGCCACGAAAACATCACCTAAAGCCATGGATGATCTCGTCTATGTCCACTGATCTCACTTATGCCCTTGGATGGCCTTGATTCAACCTGAAACAAAAACGCCTAAAACGAAGATACACAAACCCTAGGCACGGATTTGGTCATACAAAGCATAAAAATGGAATTGAATAATGCTATTAGATCCAGAATCAAGCAAGCAACATGATTATACCAAAAAATTAGAAAAGATGCAAGAATGGGGAGTATGGATTTCGTGCACAGGGGCGAGTTTAAGGCAACTTACAGCGTCGTATAGGTGATCTCAGGCTGCGTTTTTGGTCTCTTCAGCTTCAGGGCGTGGCAATGAAGAAGGCTATGTGCTTCTTTTGATCTCAAAGTGCCTGTAACCTAGCTTTCAATCCCCCACTTTTTTGACAAATTTTTGTTTTGGTCCTGGCCGTTTTTTAGCTTTCTAGGTCGTGGAAACACTTGTGTTAGCTTGCACATGTATTATGTAATGAGTTTTGATCAAAATTATGGCCAATAATGCAATGCATTCATGTTTGGGATTTTCCATAAACTCCATTGAAGTACTTTCCATACTTAAGCCAAAATTTGAATTCTTGCTTCATTTAGGCCCTTGCACGAATTTGGAATGATCATGATGATGTATCAAAGCAATTCAATACAAGAAATATCCCCTTAATTAACTTCTTTGATTTTATTTGATTTTAAATGATTTAAAATGAATTAAATCAAATAAAATTAAATAAAAATGAAAAAATTAATTTTAAATCTTGAAATAATTTGTGGGACACGTGGGAAGAATGGCCAAGCTGAAACAAGTGGAAAAAGTGGGCCCCTTTTGTCAAAAATGAAGTTTCAAGGGTAATTGACTTTGGCCATTTCACAAAAATTTCCCAACTTCTCCAATGCATATCTTGCTCAATTTTAAAGCTATGAACATGTTATTGGACATTTTGGAAAGGTTTTGAAGTCCTCTAACCAATGTCTTTGGTCCCATGTCATTTTGATTTACCAATATCAAGTTATGGTCTTTGACTTAAAGTCCCTTTTTGTTGACTTTTGAAAATGACCTATAATGTTGAAATTGATAACTTTTTGTGAGAGCATTTCTTGGACTTGGAATGTGAAGATGAGTTGTAGGAAATGTCTTCCCCTTCAAGATGAGCATTGGATGGGATTTTTATGATGAACCATGAAAAAGTTATGCCTTGGTCAAGTTACAGTTGACTTTTCAGCTGTCCAAAAATAGAAACTTTTGACACCTTGATGATTTTTGAGCCATTCTTGTGAAATCATGATCAAGACTTGATCAAATGATGATTGTGGCTTCAAAATAAGATATTGACCAAAAATTTTGACTTTTGACTGCCAAATGACCATTTTGCCCCTGTAGTTGACTGTGGAGCAATTAGGGTTTTTGACTGTGCAACTTGACCTTGTGAGCCTTGAAACTTGACATGTAGATGCTTGACAATGTGTATAGGCATGTGTGACTTGATTGAGCTCTTGAAAACCTCAACTTCTTTGCAAGAACCAAAACCCTAATTTGACTGGCTTAGGAGGATGGTTTGACTGTGTAGCCCTTGAGTAAACTTTGAGCCATTTGAGGTGATGCTTGGCAAAACCTTGAAGATTATGGGAGGGAAAATTTTGGGGTACAACAGTTTCCCCTGTTCAATCTTCTTAGACCTGAGGATCTAGATTGGCTTGTGTGCCTTTCGTGATCCGAGGGTGGAAGATGATTGAACACTAGAGTGCCCAGAAATTTGCACTCACATAGTAGCATGTCAGCAGTGTGATAGCGGGAATAGGCTTAAAGATGCCATTTGGAGAGATGATGGATAGGAGGATGGGCTTATAGATGCCATCTGGAAGTGTGACAGAACCTTGTCGGGAATGGGCTTATAGATGCCATTTGGAGACTGTTGGATAACTGAATCTGAATAAGCAATAGAACGGCGTCCAGATCTGGAGCATCTCTAGGCTATATCTGAAAGGAAATCTGGAATGAGTATCAGAACATCGCCATTCCTGGGTCACATCTGGACTATCTTTAGAAAGAGTCTTGAATAAGCAATAAAACAGCATCCATATCTGGAGCATGTCTAAGCTATCTCTGAAAGGAAATCTGGAATGAGTATCAGAATGTCGCCATGCCTGGGTCACATCTGAACCATATCTAGAAGGAGTTTTAAATAAGCAAGAAAACAACATCCATATCTGGAGCATGTCTAAGCTATCTCTGAAAGGAAATCTGGAATGAGTACCAGAACATCGCCATGCCTGGGTCACATCTGAACCATATCTAAAAGGAGTCTTGAATAAGCAAAAGAACAGCATCCATATCTGGAGCATTTCCAAGCTATCTCTGAAAGGAAATCTGGAATGAGTATCAGAACGTCGCCATGCCTGGGTCACATCTGAACGATATCTAGAAGGAGTCTTGAATAAGCAAAAGAACAGCATCCATATCTGGAGCATTTCCAAGCTATCTCTGAAAGGAAATCTGGAATGAGTATCAGAACGTCGCCATGCCTGGGTCACATCTGAACCATATCTAGAAGGAGTCTTGAATAAGCAAAAGAACAGCATCCATATCTAGAGTATTTCCAAGTTATCTCTGAAAGGAAATCTGGAATGAGTATTAGAATGTCGCCATGCCTGGGTCACATCTGAACCATATCTAGAAGGTGATCTCTGAATAAATAATAGAACAGCCTCCGTGTCCGGAGCATCTCTAAGTTATATCTGAGAAGAAATCTGGAATAAGTATCAGAACGTCGCCATGCCTGGGTCACATCTGAACCATATCTAGAAAGGTGATCTCTGAATAAACAACAGAACAGCCTCCGTGCCCAGAGCATCTCTAAGTTATATCTGAGAAGAAATATGGAATAAGTATCAGAACGTCGCCATGCCTGGGTCACATCTGAACCATATCTAGAAAGGTGATCTCTGAATAAACAATAGAACAGCCTCCGTGTCCGGAGCATCTCTAAGTTATATCTGAGAAGAAATCTGGAATAAGTATCAGAACGTCGCCATGCCTGGGTCACATCTGAACCATATCTAGAAAGGAATTTTGAATAAGCAAAAGAACAGCATCCCTATCTGGAGCATTTCCAAGCTATCTCTTTAATCTTTTTAACGTAGACATGCCCTGGCCGGATACAGGTATCGAATCCACAATCAATCGCTCACAGACATGCCTTGGCTAGATACAGGAATCGAATCTGGGATTGCGATAGTTGATAGTAATCATCTTTGTATTGACCTTTCTTAAAAAAAGGCAAAAACATTAGTTATATGCAATGTCATGGTGCATGGAATGCGCGGTGTCATAACGTTTATAACCAATGGGATTGTAGAATGTGATGTTTATATCATGTATGAAAATGTGATGTTTGCGAATGTATTTTTGTCTAGGAAAATAAATCCTTGACGAATGTCGGGAGCTTATCCTGGGCTGATGTTGCAAGAATACCGGTAGGAGAAGATAACTCCGTTGGGGGATAAACTTGGCGAATAGATTACTCTGCGGGGAAAATTACTCTAGCGATCTTGCTGGGGAAAATACTCTGTGGGAAGAGAGGTACTTCGCTGAGATGTTGTATGAGAACTCCGCTGGGGATACCATTGTTGAGTTACGCTTTGGCAATTTGAGGAACTCCGCTGGGGATAGGCAGACTTCGTCGGGGACGATCTTTCCCTGGTTATTGGCTGAGGATAACCCAGTTATATCCTGGTGGGGAAATAACCTTTGAACATGGTCGGGGAGAAATACATTGGTACTCTGCAGGTGGTAAGCTTCCAGAATCTACTGGGGATAAGCTTCCTGAATCCACTGGGGAGATTGATTGAACTCTCCTGGGGAAACTTTTGAGATTGCACTGGGGAAGTGGCTCTACTTGTAGTGTCTGGTATACCGCCGGGGAACAATCTTAGATCAAGATTGTCGGGGATGCTTGTTAGGAATGTTCGTATGCTCCGCTGGGGAATGTTGAGATCTTCGGGGAATAATCCAACTTCCTTAAGGCTGACAGTAAGCTAACTCTGCTTGGGGAGAGTGTTGCCGACTTGCTGGAGGTATGGGCCTTCTCAGGGCTGATTGGAGACCCATTCTGCTTGGGGAGAATTGTTGGATCTTGTCTCACTCTCTAGGGAATTAAGGTATCTTGGTTACGTTCTTCAGCTGACCTTACCTTGGTGCCTGGAGGACAGAGCAGCTTGATCGCTTAGACAACTCTTTATTGCCCTAGTTTCAGTGGGAGAAGGCACCTGTGGCGGTAATTGACAAATCTTCTGGTAGACAGGTGACAAGACGCCAGGACATAGTCGTACGCTTTGATCCCTAATTTTTTCCTGGACCGCCCTTTCGGGTTTTCAGTCCACCGGGATACCCATTTTTGCCCAAGCCGCCTTTTCAGGTTTTCGACTTGCCGGGTGTACAGATTTTTTTAATTTTCATCCCTTATTTTTGCCCGAACCCTTTTGGTTCGCCGGGAAGCCCTTATTTTTACCTAGGTGTGTCAACCTAGCAGGTCTTTGCTTATGCGTAGTGTTTTTTTTTCCGACTATGTCCGTGCTCTCAGGATGCAGGGAGTTGTCACTGTCAGTAGGGTTGCGTTGCCCTACTACCAGAAGATCTTCGTTTGATTGTGCAAGATTCATAGTTGGAACTCATGTCCAATGCCCCAGGTGACTCAGGAAGAGATTTGCCCCAGGCTATTAGGCATTTAAGAGATTCTCTGAATCTTGACTGGACTGCCCCAGATGATGGACAATGATCATGCCATGCCCCTTGGTTGGAAGTGTTTTTGTTCATCAGATATTCTTCGTGCGAATTTCTTTGCTGTTCGAACAAAAAGTCATATGCAAACAATGTTATTTAAAAATGCAAAGCTTATGTCTGTCTTGGAGTTTTTTGAAAATGCATTTTTTAGTAAAACCAGTGAATTTTGTAAAATGTGATGTCAACTCGTTATTCTACAGCGAGCCTTAAGGAGTCAGGATACTTTTCGTAACAATATGCTTTCGAACTAACCCATGCTTCAGCTAGGACTTTTAAGGGTTATAACGTGGCCTAGTTCACGGTTTAAGAAACAAAGGATAAAGGCTCAAATTATATTTGTACCCACCCGTTCTTCGTGATGTTCTTCAAACCTAAACTCAACTGATCGTGCGTTAGACCTTGTTTGAATCTTCGCTTTGATATTCCAGTGATGGTTCGGATATTGACAGTTTATTTTGAATAGGCAGTCTTTTTGTTTTTGTTGAGGGTTTGTAGGACCTCTTTCTTTTTTGATTTTGTTATCCCTGTTTTTTTTGCCTGAACTGTCTCTTTTGTATTTACAGTCAGCGGGATGCCCCAGTTTTGTAAGTCTCCTTCATAGGTTTTGACTTATTGGGCTTTTATTTCTGCGAAATGATAACTGCCTGTCTTTATGATTATTCGGAACCATCACTGTCTTTTACTTTGTAAGGACTCCTTTGATGCCGTTCATTATGCACCTGGATCAACTGAGAGAACTACCCTGCCCCAGGTTATGATTAAGGGTTTTAATTTTTGTGAAAAGAAAAACTCCTACTTCTTTGGCTCGAAGGGGTTGACGAGGGATTATCTTCCTTATAAGTCCAGTGTTTAGGAATTGAAACAATGCCTGTACCTCATCAGCGGGGTCGGTTCAAAAGCATACAGTAGATCGTGGTATCGTTTTCGTCATCCTCCCTCAAGAGGCTTAGAATTTTAAATCGAGAGTTTGACATCACAAAAATATGAAAGCAATTTGAATATAGCGAAGGCGAATATATTGATTCAAAACAGACATATGCGATGTATTAATGAAATAACAACGTTTGACATGAATAAAATGTTTGAACAATCAAAAGAAAATTACAACTTGAAAAATCCTAATGAACAAAAAAGAGTGCTTTCTACCCTAGCCATGTTTTGGCAAGGGAGCAGTGATCACATTGGGAGCCTCGGGCGCCTCGAACTGGACCTCCTTTGCATCGATTAGATCCTGAACCTTGTTCTTCAAAGTCCAACAATCCTCTGTAGCATGCCCCGAGCTGTCAGAATGATAAGCGCAACGGACGTTGGGGTTATACCTTGAAGGTGTCCTATTGGGATTCTTAGGAGGGTCCCTTAGAGTTACCAAGTTGGTCTCCAGCAACTGTGGCAATATCTGGGCCAAGGTCATGCTGAGGGGAGTGAATTGCCTTTTAGGTCTCTCTTCCCTTTGTTGGTTGCGATGTTGAGGAGCACCGACCGGTTTTGAAATAACCACCGCGTTAACAGCTTGGCGGTGTTCAACACTGGATTCTTTCTTGAATGGCTTCTTCTCATTGTTCGAGGAGTCACCCTTTGGTATCTTCCCAGACTTGATACCGGCTTCTATTCTTTCCCTAGTCAAGATCAGATCTGTGAATCCGGCAGAAGAATTCCCAATCAGATGGTTGAAGAACGGCCCAGACAGGGTCCCCAAGAACATGTCAACGAGTTCCCGGTCAGTCAGAGGTGGTTGCACCTTAAAACCTTCACCCATCCCCAGTGACATACCCTGGAGTTGGGTACGCGTAGGAGCGAGGTCGGCATTATACTGATACTGCTTATAAAAAGTAGTAGCCAAGTCCTCCCATTTACGAATAGTGGTTCCATCCAGTTGATAGAACCATTCGAGTTGAGTCCCTGAAAGACTCTCCTGGAAGAAATGGATCCATAAATTCTTGTCTGCCGTGTAGGGCTGGATCTTCCTTGCGTAGGAACGGAGGTGCAACTTAGGACAGGAAACCCCGTCGTACTTTACAAAGGTCGGTGCCTTGAACTTGTGAGGGATCACCACCCTAGAAGATAAACCTAGGTCCCCAAAGTCCAACCCAGGCACACGTTGAATCTCCATAGCATTTAACTGGTCCTCCAGCTGTTTGTACCTGTCCTCAGCAAGAGGGTACTGTTCGTCATTGAAATCTGTCTCGGTGTCAGAGACTACGGGACTAGGAACCCTTCCCTCTTGGTGACTTCCTTCCCCAACAGATGGAGTAGTCCGCTCAGCTTCATTCTACAGTGTATTCCCAGATCTGCGTCTATGGTTGAACAAAATAGTCCTCTTCTTCTTTTTCTTCAAAAGTAGAGTCTTCAATTCCTGTTGTCCTTGGGCCAAGCTCATGACCATCTCTTGGAACTGGGCGTTCTGGGCCTGGAGGGCCTTGATAGCTTGTTCATTGGATGATTCAGGATTCATGATGATTGCTGAAATAAACAGCAAAGAAGGTAAGTGACCTGTAGAACAGAGTACCTGTAATGCAATGATATGTATGTATGCATGCGATGTTTTCAAGGATCTCACGGGGTAAACAGAGAAACTTGTTAGAATTTGAATTTGGGTAGCTTGATTGAAGGAACTTCATGTTGCTGAGAGTCCTTCTTCAAGAGTCAAGGCTCACCATATCGAGTGGGTCATAGCCCCTGACTCAAGTTATCAACCTTGGCTAGAGGAAAATAAATCCCCTTTGCCCCTTGCTAGACATCATGACCTGCATCACAAACCCTTGAGATCCTTGAAATGGATTAGTCCTTATGTAGGATGTATGCAATGGTATGATGTTATGCTATGCATGGAGTGATGTAAGTAGGCCCTGTAATGAGTCCCAATTAAGGACTGTAAACAAAACCTGCAAGGAACCCATGTTGTTAGATAACAAGTATGTACAAGTAGTCCAAGTTTAAAGGCACACAAGTCACCGGGTTCTAGAGGATCCCAATATCACTGACTACCCTCAATCGGTCATAACTCCAGCGTCGCAATCTTTTCTTGCAGCCAGAACCATCGCGAGAGTTTAGCCTCAATGGGTGTAGCATACTGCTACTATTCTATGGCCAAGTTGAGTCACATTAGGGTTCTAAGGTCGGTTGGTGCTTAATGACTCCTCAGAAGACCCATATTCTCCTCGTTGCAATACAAGGGATATCGGTACAGACCAAGGTGCCACACCAACGTAGCCACTGCTTCACCCATGTCAGTCTACGCCGGACAGGTCCCTCACAGCTTATGCTACCTAAAAGGGTATCCCCAGATCTGGGTTAGGATCTATGAAACTCCGATGCAAAAACCCACAAATATAAAGCAATCAAAGCAAAGCAATTGAAAACATAAGTATGATCTAATCCTAAGGTACACCTCACTTTTTTATCCCCAGCAGAGTCGCCAGTTCTGTGATCGGTGGATTTAGAACTGACTGTTTGAAGCTGGTTTTGCGAAATGTCGCGGAAGCAAGAGTCGCCACCGTCTTTTATTTTCTCCAACATGGACAGGACAAAAGCACAGCAAAATTCCTTATGAGATTAGTTCTCGGTTCGGGAGGTAGATTTATAGAAAGGGAAGGTGTTAGCACCCTTTCTATTCATGGTTATCCATGGGCTCTTAGATACTTGCTCATTTGTGTTTTCAAAATGTTTGTTTGCTTTTCAAAGTGTGAGTGGGTTTGAAAAAGTTTCGTTTAAAGATTTCTGAATAACTCTTGTATCAGTCCTCAAGAGTGTTTGAAAAGTTGTTTTGAAAGCTTTTTGAAAGTGTCGGGTGTGAAAAGTATGTTGTTTGTTTTTTTGAAAAGAGCAAGTATCTATGAGTCATCTACCTACCCTAAGGAATTAAGCTGTGTAAGTGTCCTTTAGGTAGTGCCATCCCACCATTGAGAGGTAGGTAGCACCACCGTTGGAGGTTTCGGGTCAATTCGAGGATTAGGGACAGTGTGGTCACCGGAGCAACAGTAGGACACCTTAGAAGCTACCCTTATGCCATTGATCCTTTTTAATTCCGAGGCAACTGGATCATATCATGGACATAAGGACTTACCAAAACGTCCCCGATAGTATATTTATTCACCATATTTATATTGTATTAAGGTATAATAGATGTTAATAATTTTAGTGTTTTCCTTCTTCTCCATCACCAAATTTTAGATTAGTTCTTCAGCAAGAAACTAAGTTAAAAGACTATTACTTAATGACACATATTGCATATACATTTGAAATAATTCAAATTATATAATGAGTCTCGATAGTATATTTAATCACCATATTCATATTGTATTATGGTATAATAGATGTTAATAATTTTAGTGTTTTCCTTCTTCTCCATCACCAAATTTTAGATTAGTTCTTCAGCAAGAAACTAAGTTAAAAGACTATTAATTAATGACACATATTTCATATACATTGTTAATAATTAAAATTATATAATGAGGCCCGATTATATATTAATTCACCATATTCATATTGTATTATTGTATAATAGATGTAAACAGTTTCAGTATTTTTTTTCTTCTGTCACCAAATTTTAGGTTACTTCTTCACCAAGAAACTAAATTAAAAGACTATTAATTAATGACACGTATTCCATATACATTGGTAATAACTCAAATTATATAATGAGGCCCGATAGTATATTGATTCACCATATTCATATTGTATTATTGTAAAATAGATGTAAACAATTTCAGTATTTTTCTTCTTCTCCGTCACCAAATTTTAGGTTACTTCTTCACCAATAAACTAAGTTAAAAGACTATTAATTAATGAAACATATTTTATATACATTGGATATAATTGAAATTATATAATGAGGCTCGATAGTATATTTATTTACCAAATTCATATTGTATTATGGTATAATAGATGTAAACAATTTCAATATTTTTCTTCTTCTCAATCACCAAATTTTAGGTTACTTCTTCACCAAGAAACTAAGTATAAAGACTATTAATTAATGGCACGTATTTCATATACATTGGTAATAATTAAAATTATAAAATGAGACCCAACAGGATATTTATTCACCATATTCATATTGTATTATTGTATAATAGATGTAAACAATTTCAGTATTTTACTTCTTCTCCGTGACCAAATTTTAGGTTACTTCTTCACAAAGAAACTAAGTTAAAAGACTATTAATTATTGACACGTATTCCATATACATTGGTAATAACTCAAATTATATAATGAGGCCCGATAGTATTTCACCATATTCATAATCTATTATGGTATAGTTGATGTAAACAATTTCAGTATTTTTCTTCTTCTCCATCACCAAATTTTAGGTTATTTCTTCACCAAGAAACTAAGTTAAAAGACTATTAATTAATGACACATATTCCATACACTTTGCTAATAACTCAAATTATATAATGACGCCCGATAATATATTTATTCACCATATTCATATTGTATTATGGTATAATAGATGTAAATAATTTCAATATTTTTCTTTTTCTCCATCACCAAATTTTAGGTTACTTCATCACTAAGAAACTAAGTTAAAAGACTATTAATTAATGACACATATTTCAATTACATTGGAAATAGTTCAAATTATATAATGAGTCTTGATAGTATATTTAATCACAATATTCATACTGTATTATGGTATAATATATACAAACAATTTAAGTATTTTTCTTCTTTTCCATCACAAAATTTTAGGCTACTTCATCACTAAGAGAATCTAAGTTAAAAGACTATTAATTTATGACACATATTCCATACACATTAGAAATAACTCAAATTATATAATGAGGCCCGATAGTATATTTATTCACCATATTCATATTCTATTATGGTATAATAGATGTAAACAATTTCAATATTTTACTTCTTCTCCATCACCAAATTTTAGGTTACTTCTTCACCAAGAAACAAAGTTAAAAGACTATTAATTAATGACACGTATTCCATATACATTGGTAATAACTCAAATTATATAATAAGGACCGATAGTATATTTATTCACCATATTCATATTCTATTATGGTATAATAGATGTAAACAATTTAAATACTTTTCTTCTTCTCGATCACCAAATTTTAGGTTACTTCATCACTAAGAAACTATGTTAAAAGACTATTAATTAATGGCATACATTTAAAATACATTGGTTATAATTCAAATTATATAATGAGGCCCGATAGTATATTTATTTACCATATTCATATTGTATTATGGTATAATAGATGTAAACAATTTCAATATTTTTCGTCTTCTCCATCACCAAATTTTAGTTTACTTCATCACTAAGAAACTAAGTTAAAAGACTATTAATTGATGACACATATTCCGTACACATTAGAAATAATTCAAATTATATAATGAGTCTCGATAGTATATTTATTTACCATATTCATATTGTATTATGGTATAATAGATGTAAAAATTTTCAATATTTTTCTTCTTCTCCATCACCAAATTTTAGGTTACTTCTTCACCAAGAAACTAAGTTAAAAGACTATTAATTAATGACACATATTCCATACACATTGCTAATAACTCAAATTATATAATGACGCCGGATAATATATTTATTCACCATATTCATATTGTATTATGGTATAATAGATGTAAATAATTTCATTATTTTTCTTTTTCTCCATCACCAAATTTTAGGTTACTTCATCACTAAGAAACTAAGTTAAAAGACTATTAATTAATGACACATATTTCATATACATTGGAAATAATTCAAATTATATAATGAGTCTCGAAAGTATATTTAATCACCATATTCATACTGTATTATGGTATAATAGATATAAACAATTTCAGTATTTTTCTTCTTTTCCATCACCAAATGTTACGCTACTTCATCACTAAGAATCTAAGTTAAAAGACTATTAATTAATGAGACATTTTTCATATACATTGTTAATAACTGAAATTATATAATGAGGCCCGATAGTATATTTATTCACCATATTCATATTCTATTATTGTATAATAGATGTAAAAAATTTCAATATTTTTCTTCTTTTCCATCACCAAATTTTAGGTTACTTCTTCACCAAGAAACTAAGTTAAAACACTATTAATAAATGACACATATTCCATAATCATTAGAAATAATTCAAATTATATAATGAGGCCCGATAGTATATTTATTCACCATATTCATATTCTATTATGGTATAATAGATGTAAATAATTTCAATATTTTTCTTCTTCTCCATCACCAAATTTTAGGTTACTTCATCACTAAGAAACTAAGTTAAAAGACTATTAATTAATGGCACATAATTCAAATACATTGGTTATAATTAAAATTATATAATGAGGCCCGATAGTATATTTATTTACCATATTCATATTGTATTATGGTATACTAGATGTAAACAATTTCAATATTTTTCTTCTTCTCCATCACCAAATTTTAGGTTACTTCATCACAAAGAAACTAAGTTAAAAGACTATTACTTAATGACACATATTCCATATACATTTGAAATAATTCAAATTATATAATGAGTCTCGATAGTATATTTAATCACCATATTCATATTGTATTATGGTATAATATATGTAAATAATTTCAGTATTTGCCTTCTCCATCACCAAATTTTAGGTTACTTCTTCACCAAGAAACTAAGTTAAAACACTATTAATAAATGACACATATTCCATATACATTAGAAATAATTCAAATTATATAATGAGTCCCGATAGTATATTTATTTACCTTATTCATATTGTATTATGGTTAAATAAATGTAAACAATTTCAATATTTTTCTTCTTCTCCATCACCAAATTTTAGGTTACTTCATCACAAAGAATCTAAGTTAAAAGACTATTAATTAATGACACATTTTTCATATACATTGTTAATAACTGAAATTATATAATGAGGCCCGATAGTATATTTATTCACCATATTCATATTCTATTATTGTATAATAGATGTAAAAAATTTCAATATTTTTCTTCTTTTCCATCACCAAATTTTAGGTTACTTCTTCACCAAGAAACTAAGTTAAAACACTATTAATAAATGACACATATTCCATATACATTAGAAATAATTCAAATTATATAATGAGGCCCGATAGTATATTTATTCACCATATTCATATTCTATTATGGTATAATAGATGTAAATAATTTCAATATTTTTCTTCTTCTCCATCACCAAATTTTAGGTTACTTCAACACTAAGAAACTAAGTTAAAAGACTATTAATTAATGGCACATAATTCAAATACATTGGTTATAATTAAAATTATATAATGAGGCCCGATAGTATATTTATTTACCATATTCATATTGTATTATGGTATACTAGATGTAAACAATTTCAATATTTTTCTTCTTCTCCATCACCAAATTTTAGGTTACTTCATCACAAAGAAACTAAGTTAAAAGACTATTACTTAATGACACATATTCCATATACATTTGAAATAATTCAAATTATATAATGAGTCTCGATAGTATATTTAATCACCATATTCATATTGTATTATGGTATAATATATGTAAATAATTTCAGTATTTGCCTTCTTCTCCATCACCAAATTTTAGGTTACTTCTTCACCAAGAAACTAAGTTAAAACACTATTAATAAATGACACATATTCCATATACATTAGAAATAATTCAAATTATATAATGAGTCCCGATAGTATATTTATTTACCTTATTCATATTGTATTATGGTTAAATAAATGTAAACAATTTCAATATTTTTCTTCTTCTCCATCACCAAATTTTAGGTTACTTCATCACAAAGAATCTAAGTTAAAAGACTATTAATTAATGACACATTTTTCATATACATTGTTAATAACTGAAATTATATAATGAGGCCCGATAGTATATTTATTCACCATATTCATATTCTATTATTGTATAATAGATGTAAAAAATTTCAATATTTTTCTTCTTTTCCATCACCAAATTTTAGGTTACTTCTTCACCAAGAAACTAAGTTAAAACACTATTAATAAATGACACATATTCCATATACATTAGAAATAATTCAAATTATATAATGAGGCCCGATAGTATATTTATTCACCATATTCATATTCTATTATGGTATAATAGATGTAAATAATTTCAATATTTTTCTTCTTCTCCATCACCAAATTTTAGGTTACTTAATCACTAAGAAACTAAGTTAAAAGACTATTAATTAATGGCACATAATTCAAATACATTGGTTATAATTAAAATTATATAATGAGGCCCGATAGTATATTTATTTACCATATTCATATTGTATTATGGTATACTAGATGTAAACAATTTCAATATTTTTCTTCTTCTCCATCACCAAATTTTAGGTTACTTCATCACAAAGAAACTAAGTTAAAAGACTATTACTTAATGACACATATTCCATATACATTTGAAATAATTCAAATTATATAATGAGTCTCGATAGTATATTTAATCACCATATTCATATTGTATTATGGTATAATAGATGTAAATAATTTCAGTATTTGCCTTCTTCTCCATCACCAAATTTTAGGTTACTTCTTCACCAAGAAACTAAGTTAAAACACTATTAATAAATGACACATATTCCATATACATTAGAAATAATTCAAATTATATAATGAGTCCTGATAGTATATTTATTTACCTTATTCATATTGTATTATGGTTAAATAAATGTAAACAATTTCAATATTTTTCTTCTTCTCCATCACCAAATTTTAGGTTACTTCATCACAAAGAATCTAAGTTAAAAGACTATTAATTAATGACACATTTTTCATATACATTGTTAATAACTGAAATTATATAATGAGGCCCGATAGTATATTTATTCACCATATTCATATTCTATTATGGTATAATAGATGTAAACAATTTCAATATTTTTCTTCTTCTCCATCACCAAATTTTAGGTTACTTCATCACTAAGAAACTAAGTTAAAAGACTATTAATTAATGGCACATAATTCAAATACATTGGTTATAATTCAAATTATATAATGAGGCCCGATAGTATATTTATGTACCATATTCATATTGTATTATGGTATACTAGATGTAAACAATTTCAATATTTTTCTTCTTCTCCATCACCAAATTTTAGGTTACTTCATCACAAAGAAACTAAGTTAAAAGACTATTAATTAATGAGATATATTTCATATACATTGGAAATAATTCAAATTATATAATGAGTCTCGATAGTATATTTAATCACCATATTCATACTGTATTATAGTATAATAGATATAAACAATTTCAGTATTTTTCTTCTTTTCCATCACCAAATTTTAGGCTACTTCATCACTAAGAATCTAAGTTAAAAGACTATTAATTAATGACACATTTTTCATATACATTGTTAATAACTGAAATTATATAATGAGGCCCGATAGTATATTTATTCACCATATTCATATTCTATTATGGTATAATAGATGTAAACAATTTCAATATTTTTCTTCTTCTCCATCACCAAATTTTAGGTTACTTCATCACTAAGAAACTAAGTTAAAAGACTATTAATTAATGGCACATAATTCAAATACATTGGTTATAATTCAAATTATATAATGAGGCCCGATAGTATATTTATGTACCATATTCATATTGTATTATGGTATACTAGATGTAAACAATTTCAATATTTTTCTTCTTCTCCATCACCAAATTTTAGGTTACTTCATCACAAAGAAACTAAGTTAAAAGACTATTAATTAATGACACATATTTCATATACATTGGAAATAATTCAAATTATATAATGAGTCTCGATAGTATATTTAATCACCAATAGATATAAACAATTTCAGTATTTTTCATCTTTTCCATCACAAAATTTTAGGCTACTTCATCACTAAGAATCTAAGTTAAAAGACTATTAATTAATGACACATTTTTCATATACATTGTTAATAACTGAAATTATATAATGAGGCCTGATAGTATATTTATTCACCATATTCATATTCTATTATTGTATAATAGATGTAAAAAATTTCAATATTTTTCTTCTTTTCCATCACCAAATTTTAGGTTACTTCTTCACCAAGAAACTAAGTTAAAACACTATAAATAAATGACACATATTCCATATACATTAGAAATAATTCAAATTATATAATGAGGCCCGATAGTATATTTATTCACCGTGATATTCATATTCTATTATGGTATAATAGATGTAAACAATTTCAATATTTTTCTTCTTCTCCATCACCAAATTTTAGGTTACTTCATCACTAAGAAACTAAGTTAAAAGACTATTAATTAATGGCACATAATTTAAATACATTGGTTATAATTCAAATTATATAATGAGGCCTGATAGTATATTTATTTACCATATTCATATTGTATTATGGTATACTAGATGTAAACAATTTCAATATTTTTCTTCTTCTCCATCACCAAATTTTAGGTTACTTCATCACAAAGAAACTAAGTTAAAAGACTATTAATTAATGACACATATTTCATATACATTGGAAATAATTCAAATTATATAATGAGTCTCGATAGTATATTTAATCACCATATTCATATTGTATTATGGTATAATAGATATAAACAATTTCAGTATTTTTCTTCTTTTCCATCACCAAAGTTTAGGCTACTTCATCACTAAGAATCTAAGTTAAAAGACTATTAATTAATGACACATTTTTCATATACATTGTTAATAACTGAAATTATATAATGAGGCCCGATAGTATATTTATTCACCATATTCATGTTCTATTATTGTATAATAGATGTAAAAAATTTCAATATTTTTCTTCTTTTCCATCACCAAATTTTAGGTTACTTCTTCACCAAGAAACTAAGTTAAAACACTATTAATAAATGACACATATTCCATATACATTCGAAATAATTCAAATTATATAATGAGGCCCGATAGTATATTTATTCACCATATTCATATTCTATTATGGTATAATAGATGTAAATAATTTCAATATTTTTCTTCTTCTCCATCACCAAATTTTAGGTTACTTCATCACTAAGAAACTAAGTTAAAAGACTATTAATTAATGGCACATAATTCAAATACATTGGTTATAATTAAAATTATATAATGAGGCCCGATAGTATATTTATTTACCATATTCATATTGTATTATGGTATACTAGATGTAAACAATTTCAATATTTTTCTTCTTCTCCATCACCAAATTTTAGGTTACTTCATCACAAAGAAACTAAGTTAAAAGACTATTACTTAATGACACATATTCCATATACATTTGAAATAATTCAAATTATATAATGAGTCTCGATAGTATATTTAATCACCATATTCATATTGTATTATGGTATAATAGATGTAAATAATTTCAGTATTTGCCTTCTCCATCACCAAATTTTAGGTTACTTCTTCACCAAGAAACTAAGTTAAAACACTATTAATAAATGACACATATTCCATATACATTAGAAATAATTCAAATTATATAATGAGTCCCGATAGTATATTTATTTACCTTATTCATATTGTATTATGGTTAAATAAATGTAAACAATTTCAATATTTTTCTTCTTCTCCATCACCAAATTTTAGGTTACTTCATCACAAAGAATCTAAGTTAAAAGACTATTAATTAATGACACATTTTTCATATACATTGTTAATAACTGAAATTATATAATGAGGCCCGATAGTATATTTATTCACCATATTCATATTCTATTATGGTATAATAGATGTAAACAATTTCAATATTTTTCTTCTTCTCCATCACCAAATTTTAGGTTACTTCATCACTAAGAAACTAAGTTAAAAGACTATTAATTAATGGCACATAATTCAAATACATTGGTTATAATTCAAATTATATAATGAGGCCCGATAGTATATTTATGTACCATATTCATATTGTATTATGGTATACTAGATGTAAACAATTTCAATATTTTTCTTCTTCTCCATCACCAAATTTTAGGTTACTTCATCACAAAGAAACTAAGTTAAAAGACTATTAATTAATGAGATATATTTCATATACATTGGAAATAATTCAAATTATATAATGAGTCTCGATAGTATATTTAATCACCATATTCATACTGTATTATGGTATAATAGATATAAACAATTTCAGTATTTTTCTTCTTCTCCATCACCAAATTTTAGGCTACTTCATCACTAAGAATCTAAGTTAAAAGACTATTAATTAATGACACATATTTCATATACATTGGAAATAATTCAAATTATATAATGAGTCTCGATAGTATATTTAATCACCAATAGATATAAACAATTTCAGTATTTTTCATCTTTTCCATCACAAAATTTTAGGCTACTTCATCACTAAGAATCTAAGTTAAAAGACTATTAATTAATGACACATTTTTCATATACATTGTTAATAACTGAAATTATATAATGAGGCCTGATAGTATATTTATTCACCATATTCATATTCTATTATTGTATAATAGATGTAAAAAATTTCAATATTTTTCTTCTTTTCCATCACCAAATTTTAGGTTACTTCTTCACCAAGAAACTAAGTTAAAACACTATAAATAAATGACACATATTCCATATACATTAGAAATAATTCAAATTATATAATGAGGCCCGATAGTATATTTATTCACCGTGATATTCATATTCTATTATGGTATAATAGATGTAAACAATTTCAATATTTTTCTTCTTCTCCATCACCAAATTTTAGGTTACTTCATCACTAAGAAACTAAGTTAAAAGACTATTAATTAATGGCACATAATTTAAATACATTGGTTATAATTCAAATTATATAATGAGGCCTGATAGTATATTTATTTACCATATTCATATTGTATTATGGTATACTAGATGTAAACAATTTCAATATTTTTCTTCTTCTCCATCACCAAATTTTAGGTTACTTCATCACAAAGAAACTAAGTTAAAAGACTATTAATTAATGACACATATTTCATATACATTGGAAATAATTCAAATTATATAATGAGTCTCGATAGTATATTTAATCACCATATTCATATTGTATTATGGTATAATAGATATAAACAATTTCAGTATTTTTCTTCTTTTCCATCACCAAAGTTTAGGCTACTTCATCACTAAGAATCTAAGTTAAAAGACTATTAATTAATGACACATTTTTCATATACATTGTTAATAACTGAAATTATATAATGAGGCCCGATAGTATATTTATTCACCATATTCATGTTCTATTATTGTATAATAGATGTAAAAAATTTCAATATTTTTCTTCTTTTCCATCACCAAATTTTAGGTTACTTCTTCACCAAGAAACTAAGTTAAAACACTATTAATAAATGACACATATTCCATATACATTCAAAATAATTCAAATTATATAATGAGGCCCGATAGTATATTTATTCACCATATTCATATTCTATTATGGTATAATAGATGTAAATAATTTCAATATTTTTCTTCTTCTCCATCACCAAATTTTAGGTTACTTCATCACTAAGAAACTAAGTTAAAAGACTATTAATTAATGGCACATAATTCAAATACATTGGTTATAATTAAAATTATATAATGAGGCCCGATAGTATATTTATTTACCATATTCATATTGTATTATGGTATACTAGATGTAAACAATTTCAATATTTTTCTTCTTCTCCATCACCAAATTTTAGGTTACTTCATCACAAAGAAACTAAGTTAAAAGACTATTACTTAATGACACATATTCCATATACATTTGAAATAATTCAAATTATATAATGAGTCTCGATAGTATATTTAATCACCATATTCATATTGTATTATGGTATAATAGATGTAAATAATTTCAGTATTTGCCTTCTCCATCACCAAATTTTAGGTTACTTCTTCACCAAGAAACTAAGTTAAAACACTATTAATAAATGACACATATTCCATATACATTAGAAATAATTCAAATTATATAATGAGTCCCGATAGTATATTTATTTACCTTATTCATATTGTATTATGGTTAAATAAATGTAAACAATTTCAATATTTTTCTTCTTCTCCATCACCAAATTTTAGGTTACTTCATCACAAAGAATCTAAGTTAAAAGACTATTAATTAATGACACATTTTTCATATACATTGTTAATAACTGAAATTATATAATGAGGCCCGATAGTATATTTATTCACCATATTCATATTCTATTATGGTATAATAGATGTAAACAATTTCAATATTTTTCTTCTTCTCCATCACCAAATTTTAGGTTACTTCATCACTAAGAAACTAAGTTAAAAGACTATTAATTAATGGCACATAATTCAAATACATTGGTTATAATTCAAATTATATAATGAGGCCCGATAGTATATTTATGTACCATATTCATATTGTATTATGGTATACTAGATGTAAACAATTTCAATATTTTTCTTCTTCTCCATCACCAAATTTTAGGTTACTTCATCACAAAGAAACTAAGTTAAAAGACTATTAATTAATGAGATATATTTCATATACATTGTAAATAATTCAAATTATATAATGAGTCTCGATAGTATATTTAATCACCATATTCATACTGTATTATGGTATAATAGATATAAACAATTTCAGTATTTTTCTTCTTTTCCATCACCAAATTTTAGGCTACTTCATCACTAAGAATCTAAGTTAAAAGACTATTAATTAATGACACATTTTTCATATACATTGTTAATAACTGAAATTATATAATGAGTCCCGATAGTATATTTATTCACCATATTCATATTCTATTATGGTATAATAGATGTAAACAATTTCAATATTTTTCTTCTTCTCCATCACCAAATTTTAGGTTACTTCATCACTAAGAAACTAAGTTAAAAGACTATTAATTAATGGCACATAATTCAAATACATTGGTTATAATTCAAATTATATAATGAGGCCCGATAGTATATTTATGTACCATATTCATATTGTATTATGGTATACTAGATGTAAACAATTTCAATATTTTTCTTCTTCTCCATCACCAAATTTTAGGTTACTTCATCACAAAGAAACTAAGTTAAAAGACTATTAATTAATGACACATATTTCATATACATTGGAAATAATTCAAATTATATAATGAGTCTCGATAGTATATTTAATCACCAATAGATATAAACAATTTCAGTATTTTTCATCTTTTCCATCACAAAATTTTAGGCTACTTCATCACTAAGAATCTAAGTTAAAAGACTATTAATTAATGACACATTTTTCATATACATTGTTAATAACTGAAATTATATAATGAGGCCTGATAGTATATTTATTCACCATATTCATATTCTATTATTGTATAATAGATGTAAAAAATTTCAATATTTTTCTTCTTTTCCATCACCAAATTTTAGGTTACTTCTTCACCAAGAAACTAAGTTAAAACACTATTAATAAATGACACATATTCCATATACATTAGAAATAATTCAAATTATATAATGAGGCCCGATAGTATATTTATTCGCCATATTCATATTCTTTTATGGTATAATAGATGTAAACAATTTCAATATTTTTCTTCTTCTCCATCACCAAATTTTAGGTTACTTCATCACTAAGAAACTAAGTTAAAAGACTATTAATTAATGGCACATAATTTAAATACATTGGTTATAATTCAAATTATATAATGAGGCCTGATAGTATATTTATTTACCATATTCATATTGTATTATGGTATACTAGATGTAAACAATTTCAATATTTTTCTTCTTCTCCATCACCAAATTTTAGGTTACTTCATCACAAAGAAACTAAGTTAAAAGACTATTAATTAATGACACATATTTCATATACATTGTAAATAATTCAAATTATATAATGAGTCTCGATAGTATATTTAATCACCATATTCATACTGTATTATGGTATAATAGATATAAACAATTTCAGTATTTTTCTTCTTTTCCATCACCAAAGTTTAGGCTACTTCATCACTAAGAATCTAAGTTAAAAGACTATTAATTAATGACACATTTTTCATATACATTGTTAATAACTGAAATTATATAATGAGGCCCGATAGTATATTTATTCACCATATTCATATTCTATTATTGTATAATAGATGTAAAAAATTTCAATATTTTTCTTCTTTTCCATCACCAAATTTTAGGTTACTTCTTCACCAAGAAACTAAGTTAAAACACTATTAATAAATGACACATATTCCATATACATTCGAAATAATTCAAATTATATAATGAGGCCCGATAGTATATTTATTCACCATATTCATATTCTATTATGGTATAATAGATGTAAACAATTTCAATATTTTTCTTCTTCTCCATCACCAAAGTTTAGGTTACTTCATCACTAAGAAACTAATTTAAACACTATTAATAAATGACACATATTTCATATACATTGGAAATAATTCAAATTATATAATGAGTCTCGATAGTATATTTAATCACCATATTCATATTGTAATATGGTATAATAGATGTAAATAATTTCAGTATTTGCCTTCTTCTCCATCACCAAATTTTAGGTTACTTCTTCACCAAGAAACTAAGTTAAAAGAATATTACTTAATGACACATATTCCATATACACTTGAAATAATTCAAATTATTTAATGAGTCACAATATTATATTTATTAACCATATTCATATTGTATTATGGCATAATAGATTTAAACAATTTCGGTATTTTCTTCTTCTCCATCACCAAATTTTAGTTTACTTCATCACTAAGAAACTAAGTTAAAAGACTATTAATTGATGACACATATTCCATACACATTAGAAATAATTCAAATTATATAATGAGTTTCAATAGTATATTTAATCACCATATTCATATTGTATTATGGTATAATAGATGTAAATAATTTCAGTATTTTCCTTCTTCTCCATCACCAAATTTTAGGTTACTTTTTTACCAAGAAACTAAGTTAAAAGACTATTAATTAAAGACACATATTTCATACACATTGTTAATACTTAAAATTATATAATGAGGCCCGATTATATATTAATTCACCATATTCATATTGTATTATTGTATAATAGATGTAAACAGTTTCAGTATTTTTTTTCTTCTCTGTCACCAAATTTTAGGTTACTTCTTCACCAAGAAACTAAATTAAAAGACTATTAATTAATGACACGTATTCCATATACATTTGTAATAACTCAAATTATATAATGAGGCCCGATAGTATATTGATTCACCCTATTCATATTGTATTATTGTAAAATAGATGTAAACAATTTCAGTATTTTTCTTCTGCTCCGTCACCAAATTTTAGGTTACTTCATCACTAAGAAACTAAGTTAAAAGACTATTAATTAATGGCACATATTTCAAATACATTGGTTATAATTCAAATTATATAATGAGGCCCAATAGTATATTCATTTACCATATTCATATTGTATTATGGTATAATAGATGTAAACAATTTCAATATTTTTCTTCTTCTCCATCACCAAATTTAAGGTTACTTCATCACAAAGAAACTAAGTTAAAAGACTATTACTTAATGACACATATTCCATGTACATTTGAAATGATTCAAATTATAATAGATGTAAATAATTTCAGTATTTTCCTTCTTCTCCATCACAAAACTTTAGGTTACTTCTCACCAAGAAACTAAGTTAAAAGACTATAATTAATGACACATATTCCATATACATTAGAAATATTTCAAATTATATAATGAGTCTCGATAGTATATTTATTCACCATATTCATATTGTATTATGGTATAATAGATGTAAACAATTTCAGTATTTTTCTTCTTCTCCATCACCAAATTTTAGGTTACTTCTTCACCAATAAACTAAGTTAAAAGACTATTAATTAATGACACATATTTTATATACATTGGATATAATTAAAATTATATAATGATGCCCGATAGTATATTTATTTACCATATTCATATTGTATTATGGTATAATAGATGTAAACAATTTCAATATTTTTCTTCTTCTCCATCACCAAATTTTAGGTTACTTCTTCACAAAGAAACTAAGTTTAAAGACTATTAATCAATGACACGTATTCCATATACATTGGTAATAACTCAAATTATATAATGAGGCCCGATAGTATATTTATTCACCATATTCATATTCTATTATCGTATAATAGATGTAAACAATTTAAATATTTTTCTTCTTCTCGATCACCAAATTTTAGGTTACTTCATCACTAAGAAACTAAGTTAAAAGACTATTAATTAATGGCACATATTTAAAATACATTGGATATAATTGAAATTATATAATGAGGCCCGATAGTATATTTATTTACCATATTCATATTGTATTATGGTATAATAGATGTAAACAATTTCAATATTTTTCTTCCTTTCCATCACCAAATTTTAGGTTACTTCTTGACCAAGAAACTAAATTTAAAGACTATTAATTAATTGCACATATTTCATATACATTGGTAATAATTAAAATTATAAAATGAGGCCCAATAGGATATTTATTCACCATATTCATATTGTATTATTGTATAATAGATCTAATCAATTTCAGTATTTTACTTCTTCTCCGTCACCAAATTTTAGGTAACTTCTTCACAAAGAAACTAAGTAAAAAACTTTTAATTAATGACACGTATTCCATATACATTGGTAATAACTCAAATTATATAATGAGTCCCGATTGTATATTTATTCACCATATTCATATTCTATTATGGTATAATAGATGTAAACAATTTAAATATTTTTCTTCTTCTCGATCACCAAATTTTAAGTTACTTCATCACTAAGAAACTAAGATAAAGGACTATTAATTAATGGCACATATTTACAATATATTGGTTATAATCAAATTATATAATGAGGCCCGATAGTATATTTGTTTAACTTATTCATATTGTATCATGGTATAATAGATGTAAAAAATTTCAATATTTTTCGTCTTCTCCATCACCAAATTTTAGTTTACTTCATCACTAAGAAACTAAGTTAAAAGACTAATAATTGATGACACATATTCCATACACATTAGAAATAATTAAAATTATATAATGAGTCTCGATAGTATATTTATTTACCATATTCATATTGTAAGATGGTATAATAGATGTAAAAATTTTCAATAATTTTCTTCTTCTCCATCAACAAATTTTAGGTTACTTCATCACTAAGAAACTAAGTTAAAACACTATTACTTAATGAAACATATTCCATATACATTATAAATAATTCAAATTATATAATGAGTCTCGATAGTATATTTATTCACCATATTCATATTGTATTATGGTATAATAGATGTAAACAATTTCAGTATTTTTTTTTCATCTCCATCACCAAATTTTAGGTTACTTCTTCACCAATAAACTAAGTTAAAAGACTATTAATTAATGACACATATTTTATATACATTGGATATAATTGAAATTATATAATGAGGCCCAATAGTATATTTATTTACTATATTCATATTGTATTATGGTATAATAGATGTAAATAATTTCAATATTTTTCTTCTTCTCCATCACCAAATTTTAAGTTACTTCTTCACAAAGAAACTAAGTTTAAAGACTATTAATTAATGGCACACATATTTCATATACATTGGTAATAATTAAAACTATAAACTGAGGCCCAATAGGATATTTATTCACCATATTCATATTGTATTATTGTATAATAGATGTAAACAATTTCAGTATTTTACTTCTTCTCCATCACCAAATTTTAGGTTACTTCTTCACCAAGAAACTAAGTTAATAGACTATTAATTAATGACACGTATTCCATATACATTGGTAATAACTCAAATTATATAATGAGGCCCGATATTATATTTATTCACCATATTCATATTCTATTATGGTATAATAGATGTAAACAATTTAAATATTTTTCTTCTTCTCGATCACCAAATTTAGGTTACTTCATCACTAAGAAACTAAGTTAAAAGACTATTAATTAATGGAACATATTTAAAATACATTGGTAATAATCAAATTATATAATGAGGCCCGATATTATATTTATTCACCATATTCATATCCTATTATGGTATAATAAATGTAAACAATTTCAATATTTTTCTTCTTCTCCATCACCAAATTTTAGGTTACTTCTTCACCAAGAAACTAAGTTAAAAGACTATTAATTAATGACACGTATTCCATATACATTGGAAATAACTCAAATTATATAATAAGGCCCGATAGTATATTTATTCACCATATTCATATTCTATTATGGTATAATAGATGTAAACAATTTAAATATTTTTCTTCTTCTCGATCACCAAATTTTAGGTTACTTCTCACTAAGAAACTAAGTTAAAAGACTATTAATTAATGGAACATATTTAAAATACATTGGTTATAATTCAAATTATATAATGAGGCCCGATAGTATATTTATTTACCATATTCATATTGTATTATGGTATAATAGATGTAAACAATTTCAATATTTTTCGTCTTCTCCATCACCAAATTTTAGTTTACTTCATCACTAAGAAACTAAGTTAAAAGACTACTAATTGATGACACATATTCCATACACATTAGAAATAATTCAAATTATATAATGAGTCTCGATAGTATATTTATTTACCATATTCATATTGTATTATGGTATAATAGATGTAAAAATTTTCAATATTTTTCTTCTTCTCCATCACCAAATTTTAGGTTACTTTATCACTAAGAAACTAAGTTAAAACACTATTACTTAATGACACATATTCCATATACATTATAAATAATTCAAATTATATAATGAGTCTCGATAGTATATTTATTCACCATATTTATATTGTGTTATGGTATAATAGATGTAAACAATTTCAGTATTTTTCTTCTTCTCCATCACCAAATTTTAGGTTACTTCTTCACCAATAAACTAAGTTAAAAGACTATTAATTAATGAAACATATTTTATATACATTGGATATAATTGAAATTATATAATGAGGCCCAATCGTATATTTATTTACCATATTCATATTGTATTATGGTATAATAGATGTAAATAATTTCAATATTTTTCTTCTTCTCCATCACCAAATTTTAAGTTACTTCTTCACCAAGAAACTAAGTTTAAAGACTATTAATTAATGGCACATATTTCATATACATTGGTAATAATTAAAATTATAAAATGAGGCCCAATAGGATATTTATTCACCATATTCATATTGTATTATTCTATAATAGATGTAAACAATTTCAGTATTTTACTTCTGCTCCGTCACCAAATTTTAGGTTACTTCTTCACCAAGAAACTAAGTTAAAAGACTATTAATTAATGACACGTATTCCATATACATTGGTAATAACTCAAATTATATAATGAGGCCCGATAGTATATTTATTCACCATATTCATATTCTATTATGGTATAATAGATGTAAACAATTTAAATATTTTTCTTCTTCTCGATCACCAAATTTTAGGTTACTTCATCACTAAGAAACTAAGTTAAAAGACTATTAATTAATGGCACATATTTAAAATACATTGGTGATAATCAAATTATATAATGAGGCCCGATAGTATATTTATTTACCATATTCATATTGTATTATGGTATAATAGATGTAAAAAAATTCAATATTTTTCGTCTTCTCCATCACCAAATATTAGTTTACTTCATCAGTAAGAAACTAAGTTAAAAGACTACTAATTGATGACACATATTCCATACACATTAGAAATAATTCAAATTATATAATGAGTCTCGATAGTATATTTATTTACCATATTCATATTGTATTATGGTATAATAGATGTAAAAATTTTCATTATTTTTCTTCTTCTCCATCAACAAATTTTAGGTTACTTCATCACTAAGAAACTAAGTTAAAACACTATTACTTAATGACACATATTCCATATACATTATAAATAATTCGAATTATATAATGAGTCTTGATAGTATATTTATTCACCATATTCATATTGTATTATGGTATAATAGATGTAAACAATTTCAGTATTTTTCTTCTTCTCCATCACCAAATTTTAGGTTACTTCTTCACCAATAAACTAAGTTAAAAGACTATTTTTTAATAACACATATTTTATATACATTGGATATAATTGAAATTATATAATGAGGCCCGATAGTATATTTATTTACCATATTCATATTGTATTATGGTATTATAGATGTAAACAATTTCAATATTTTTCTTCTTCTCCATCACCAAATTTTAGGTTACTTCTTCACCAAGAAACTAAGTTTAAAGACTATTAATTAATGGCACATATTTCATATACATTGGTAATAATTAAAATTATAAAATAAGGCCCAATAGGATATTTATTCACCATATTCATATAGTATTATTGTGTAATAGATGTAAACAATTTCAGTATTTTACTTCTTCTCCGTCACCAAATTTTAGGTTACTTCTTCACAAAGAAACTAAGTTAAAAGACTATTAATTAATGACACGTATTCCATATACATTGGTAATAACTCAAATTATATAACGAGTCTCGATTGTATATTTATTCACCATATTCATATTCTATTATGGTATAATAGATGTAAACAATTTCAATATTTTTCTTCTTCTCCATCACCAAATTTTAGGTTACTTCTTCACCAAGAAACTAAGTTAAAAGACTATTAATTAATGAAACGTATTTCATATCCATTGTTAATAACTCAAATTATATAATGAGGCCCGATAGTATATTTATTCACCATATTCATATTCTATTATGGTATAATAGATGTAAACAATTTAAATATTTTTCTTCTTCTCGATCACGACATTTTAGGTTACTTCATCACTAAGAATCTAAGTTAAACGACTATTAATTAATGACACATATGTTATATACATTGGATATAATTGAAATTATATAATGAGGCCCGATTGTATATTTATTTACCATATTCATATTGTATTATGGTATAATAGATGTAAACAATTTCAATATTTTTCTTCTTCTCCATCACCAAATTTTAGGTTACTTCTTCACCAAGAAACTAAGTTTAAAGACTATTAATTAATGGCACATATTTCATATACATTGGTAATAATTAAAATTATAAAATGAGGCCCAATAGGATATTTATTCACCATATTCATATTGTATTATTGTATAATAAATGTAAACAATTTCAGTATTTTACTTCTTCTCCGTCACCAAATATTAGGTTATTTCTTCACAAAGAAACTAAGTTAAAAGACTATTAATTAATGACACTTATTCCATATACATTGGTAATAACTCAAATTATGTAATGAGGCCCGATAGTATATTTATTCACCATATTCATAATCTATTATGGTATAGTTGATGTAAACAATTTTCGTATTTTCTTCTTCTCCATCAACAAATTTTAGGTTACTTCATCACTAAGAATCTAAGTTAAAACACTATTAATTAATGACACATATTTCATATCCATTGTTAATAACTCAAATTATATAATGAGGCCCGATAGTATATTTATTCACCATATTCATATTCTATTATGGTATAATAGATGTAAACAATTTAAATATTTTTCTTCTTCTCGATCACCAAATTTTAGGTTACTTCATCACTAAGAAACTAAGTTAAAAGACTATTAATTAATGGCACATATTTAAAATACATTGGTTATAATCAAATTATATAATGAGGCCCGATAGTATATTTATTTACCATATTCATATTGTATTATGGTATAATAGATGTAAAAAATTTCAATATTTTTCGTCTTCTCCATCACCAAATTTTAGTTTACTTCATCACTAAGAAACTAAGTTAAAAGACTACTAATTGATGACACATATTCCATACACATTAGAAATAATTCAAATTATATAATGAGTCTCGATAGTATATTTATTTACCATATTCATATTGTATTATGGTATAATAGATGTAAAAAATTTCAATATTTTTCTTCTTCTCCATCAACAAATTTTAGGTTACTTCATCACTAAGAAACTAAGTTAAAACACTATTACTTAATGACACATATTCCATATACATTATAAATAATTCGAATTATATAATGAGTCTCGATAGTATATTTATTCACCATATTCATATTGTATTATGGTATAATAGATGTAAACAATTTCAGTATTTTTCTTCTTCTCCATCACCAAATTTTAGGTTACTTCTTCACCAATAAACTAAGTTAAAAGACTATTTTTTAATAATACACATTTTATATACATTGGATATAATTGAAATTATATAATGAGGCCCGATAGTATATTTATTTACCATATTCATATTGTATTATGGTATAATAGATGTAAACAATTTCAATATTTTTCTTCTTCTCCATCACTAAATTTTAGGTTACTTCTTCACCAAGAAACTAAGTTTAAAGACTTTTAATTTATGGCACATATTTCATATACATTGGTAATAATTAAAATTATAAAATGAGGCCCAATAGGATATTTATTCACCATATTCATATAGTATTATTGTGTAATAGATGTAAACAATTTCAGTATTTTACTTCTTCTCCGTCACCAAATTTTAGGTTACTTCTTCACAAAGAAACTAAGTTAAAAGACTATTAATTAATGACACGTATTCCATATACATTGGTAATAACTCAAATTATATAATGAGTCTCGATTGTATATTTATTCACCATATTCATATTCTATTATGGTATAATAGATGTAAACAATTTCAATATTTTTCTTCTTCTCCATCACCAAATTTTAGGTTACTTCTTCACCAAGAAACTAAGTTAAAAGACTATTAATTAATGACACGTATTTCATATCCATTGTTAATAACTCAAATTATATAATGAGGCCCGATAGTATATTTATTCACCATATTCATATTCTATTATGGTATAATAGATGTAAACAATTTCAATATTTTTCTTCTTCTCCATCACCAAATTTTAGGTTACTTCTTCACCAAGAAACTAAGTTAAAAGACTATTAATTAATGAAACGTATTTCATATCCATTGTTAATAACTCAAATTATATAATGAGGCCCGATAGTATATTTATTCACCATATTCATATTCTATTATGGTATAATAGATGTAAACAATTTAAATATTTTTCTTCTTCTCGATCACGAAATTTTAGGTTACTTCATCACTAAGAATCTAAGTTAAACGACTATTAATTGATGGCACATATTTAAAATACATTGGTTATAATCAAATTATATAATGAGGCCCGATAGTATATTTATTTACCATATTCATATTGTATTATGGTATAATAGATGTAAAAAATTTCAATATTTTTCATCTTCTCCATCACCAAATTTTAGTTTACTTCATCACTAAGAAACTAAGTTAAAAGACTACTAATTGATGACATATATTCCATACACATTAGAAATAATTCAAATTATATAATGAGTCTCGATAGTATATTTATTTACCATATTCATATTGTATTATGGTATAATAGATGTAAAAAATTTCAATATTTTTCTTCTTCTCCATCAACAAATTTTAGGTTACTTCATCACTAAGAAACTAAGTTAAAACACTATTACTTAATGACACATATTCCATATACATTATAAATAATTCGAATTATATAATGAGTCTCGATAGTATATTTATTCACCATATTCATATTGTATTATGGTATAATAGATGTAAACAATTTAAGTATTTTTCTTCTTCTCCATCACCAAATTTTAGGTTACTTCTTCACCAATAAACTAAGTTTAAAGGCTATTAATTAATGGCACATATTTCATATACATTGGTAATAATTAAAATTATAAAATGAGGCCCAATAGAATATTTATTCACCATATTCATATTGTATTATTGTATAATAAATGTAAACAATTTCAGTATTTTACTTCTTCTCCGTCACCAAATATTAGGTTATTTCTTCACAAAGAAACTAAGTTAAAAGACTATTAATTAATGACACTTATTCCATATACATTGGTAATAACTCAAATTATGTAATGAGGCCAGATAGTATATTTATTCACCATATTCATAATCTATTATGGTATAGTTGATGTAAACAATTTTCGTATTTTCTTCTTCTCCATCAACAAATTTTAGGTTACTTCATCACTAAGAATCTAAGTTAAAACACTATTAATTAATGACACATATTTCATATCCATTGTTAATAACTCAAATTATATAATGAGGCCCGATAGTATATTTATTCACCATATTCATATTCTATTATGGTATAATAGATGTAAACAATTTAAATATTTTTCTTCTTCTCGATCACCAAATTTTAGGTTACTTCATCACTAAGAAACTAAGTTAAAAGACTATTAATTAATGGCACATATTTAAAATACATTGGTTATAATCAAATTATATAATGAGGCCCGATAGTATATTTATTTACCATATTCATATTGTATTATGGTATAATAGATGTAAAAAATTTCAATATTTTTCGTCTTCTCCATCACCAAATTTTAGTTTACTTCATCACTAAGAAACTAAGTTAAAAGACTACTAATTGATGACACATATTCCATACACATTAGAAATAATTCAAATTATATAATGAGTCTCGATAGTATATTTATTTACCATATTCATATTGTATTATGGTATAATAATAGATGTAAAAAATTTCAATATTTTTCTTCTTCTCCATCAACAAATTTTAGGTTACTTCATCACCAATAAACTAAGTTAAAACACTATTACTTAATGACACATATTCCATATACATTATAAATAATTCGAATTATATAATGAGTCTCGATAGTATATTTATTCACCATATTCATATTGTATTATGGTATAATAGATGTAAACAATTTCAGTATTTTTCTTCTTCTCCATCACCAAATTTTAGGTTACTTCTTCACCAAGAAACTAAGTTTAAAGACTATTAATTAATGGCACATATTTCATATACATTGGTAATAATTAAAATTATAAAATGAGGCCCAATAGGATATTTATTCACCATATTCATATAGTATTATTGTGTAATAGATGTAAACAATTTCAGTATTTTACTTCTTCTCCGTCACCAAATTTTAGGTTACTTCTTCACAAAGAAACTAAGTTAAAAGACTATTAATTAATGACACGTATTCCATATACATTGGTAATAACTCAAATTATATAATGAGTCTCGATTGTATATTTATTCACCATATTCATATTCTATTATGGTATAATAGATGTAAACAATTTCAATATTTTTCTTCTTCTCCATCACCAAATTTTAGGTTACTTCTTCACCAAGAAACTAAGTTAAAAGACTATTAATTAATGACACGTATTTCATATCCATTGTTAATAACTCAAATTATATAATGAGGCCCGATAGTATATTTATTCACCATATTCATATTCTATTATGGTATAATAGATGTAAACAATTTTCGTATTTTCTTCTTCTCCATCAACAAATTTTAGGTTACTTCTTCACCAAGAAACTAAGTTAAAAGACTATTAATTAATGAAACGTATTTCATATCCATTGTTAATAACTCAAATTATATAATGAGGCCCGATAGTATATTTATTCACCATATTCATATTCTATTATGGTATAATAGATGTAAACAATTTAAATATTTTTCTTCTTCTCGATCACGAAATTTTAGGTTACTTCATCACTAAGAATCTAAGTTAAACGACTATTAATTGATGGCACATATTTAAAATACATTGGTTATAATTAAATTATATAATGAGGCCCGATAGTATATTTATTTACCATATTCATATTGTATTATGGTATAATAGATGTAAAAAATTTCAATATTTTTCGTCTTCTCCATCACCAAATTTTAGTTTACTTCATCACTAAGAAACTAAGTTAAAAGACTACTAATTGATGACATATATTCCATACACGTTAGAAATAATTCAAATTATATAATGAGTCTCGATAGTATATTTATTTACCATATTCATATTGTATTATGGTATAATAGATGTAAAAAAATTTCAATATTTTTCTTCTTCTCCATCAACAAATTTTAGGTTACTTCATCATTAAGAAACTAAGTTAAAACACTATTACTTAATGACACATATTCCATATACATTATAAATAATTCGAATTATATAATGAGTCTCGATAGTATATTTATTCACCATATTCATATTGTATTATGGTATAATAGATGTAAACAATTTAAGTATTTTTCTTCTTCTCCATCACCAAATTTTAGGTTACTTCTTCACCAATAAACTAAGTTTAAAGACTATTAATTAATGGCACATATTTCATATACATTGGTAATAATTAAAATTATAAAATGAGGCCCAATAGGATATTTATTCACCATATTCATATTGTATTATTGTATAATAAATGTAAACAATTTCAGTATTTTACTTCTTCTCCGTCACCAAATATTAGGTTATTTCTTCACAAAGAAACTAAGTTAAAAGACTATTAATTAATGACACTTATTCCATATACATGTGGTAATAACTCAAATTATGTAATGAGGCCCGATAGTATATTTATTCACCATATTCATAATCTATTATGGTATAGTTGATGTAAACAATTTTCGTATTTTTCTTCTTCTCCATACAACAAATTTTAGGTTACTTCATCACTAAGAATCTAAGTTAAAACACTATTAATTAATGACACATATTTCATATCCATTGTTAATAACTCAAATTATATAATGAGGCCCGATAGTATATTTATTCACCATATTCATATTCTATTATGGTATAATAGATGTAAACAATTTAAATATTTTTCTTCTTCTCGATCACCAAATTTTAGGTTACTTCATCACTAAGAAACTAAGTTAAAAGACTATTAATTAATGGCACATATTTAAAATACATTGGTTATAATCAAATTATATAATGAGGCCCGATAGTATATTTATTTACCATATTCATATTGTATTATGGTATAATAGATGTAAAAAATTTCAATATTTTTCGTCTTCTCCATCACCAAATTTTAGTTTACTTCATCACTAAGAAACTAAGTTAAAAGACTACTAATTGATGACACATATTCCATACACATTAGAAATAATTTAAATTAT
>CATIWC010003026.1:7500-10000 GCA_948472305.1 Vicia faba
TAGGGGAATAATCTCCCGATGAATTTTTGCATGGAAGTCCCAAATAACACATAGAAGGGATCTGCAAAGTTTCGTAGCGTTTCGACAATTTTGAATTTCCGGCCCGAACGGGCCCCCGTGCGGTTTTTCCGACGGGAGCGGAGGCAAACGCGCCTTAGGGGAATAATCTCCCGATGGATTTTTGCATGCACTTCCCAAATAACACATTGAGAGTGTCCAAGGAGTTTCGTAGCGTTTCGACAAGCCCTCGGTCTACTTTCAATTTCCGACCGGAACGCGTGCGTGTGCGGTTTCTCCATGAACGGGAGCGGAGGCAAACGCGCCTTAGGGGAATAATCTCCCGATGAATTTTTGCATGGAAGTCCCAAATAACACATAGAAGGGATCTGCAAAGTTTCGTAGCGTTTCGACAATTTTGAATTTCCGGCCCGAACGGGCCCCCGTGCGGTTTTTCCGACGGGAGCGGAGGCAAACGCGCCTTAGGGGAATAATCTCCCGATGGATTTTTGCATGCACTTCCCAAATAACACATTGAGAGTGTCCAAGGAGTTTCGTAGCGTTTCGACAAGCCCTCGGTCTACTTTCAATTTCCGACCGGAACGCGTGCGTGTGCGGTTTCTCCATGAACGGGAGCGGAGGCAAACGCGCCTTAGGGGAATAATCTCCCGATGAATTTTTGCATGGAAGTCCCAAATAACACATAGAAGGGATCTGCAAAGTTTCGTAGCGTTTCGACAATTTTGAATTTCCGGCCCGAACGGGCCCCCGTGCGGTTTTTCCGACGGGAGCGGAGGCAAACGCGCCTTAGGGGAATAATCTCCCGATGGATTTTTGCATGCACTTCCCAAATAACACATTGAGAGTGTCCAAGGAGTTTCGTAGCGTTTCGACAAGCCCTCGGTCTACTTTCAATTTCCGACCGGAACGCGTGCGTGTGCGGTTTCTCCATGAACGGGAGCGGAGGCAAACGCGCCTTAGGGGAATAATCTCCCGATGAATTTTTGCATGGAAGTCCCAAATAACACATAGAAGGGATCTGCAAAGTTTCGTAGCGTTTCGACAATTTTGAATTTCCGGCCCGAACGGGCCCCCGTGCGGTTTTTCCGACGGGAGCGGAGGCAAACGCGCCTTAGGGGAATAATCTCCCGATGGATTTTTGCATGCACTTCCCAAATAACACATTGAGAGTGTCCAAGGAGTTTCGTAGCGTTTCGACAAGCCCTCGGTCTACTTTCAATTTCCGACCGGAACGCGTGCGTGTGCGGTTTCTCCATGAACGGGAGCGGAGGCAAACGCGCCTTAGGGGAATAATCTCCCGATGAATTTTTGCATGGAAGTCCCAAATAACACATAGAAGGGATCTGCAAAGTTTCGTAGCGTTTCGACAATTTTGAATTTCCGGCCCGAACGGGCCCCCGTGCGGTTTTTCCGACGGGAGCGGAGGCAAACGCGCCTTAGGGGAATAATCTCCCGATGGATTTTTGCATGCACTTCCCAAATAACACATTGAGAGTGTCCAAGGAGTTTCGTAGCGTTTCGACAAGCCCTCGGTCTACTTTCAATTTCCGACCGGAACGCGTGCGTGTGCGGTTTCTCCATGAACGGGAGCGGAGGCAAACGCGCCTTAGGGGAATAATCTCCCGATGAATTTTTGCATGGAAGTCCCAAATAACACATAGAAGGGATCTGCAAAGTTTCGTAGCGTTTCGACAATTTTGAATTTCCGGCCCGAACGGGCCCCCGTGCGGTTTTTCCGACGGGAGCGGAGGCAAACGCGCCTTAGGGGAATAATCTCCCGATGGATTTTTGCATGCACTTCCCAAATAACACATTGAGAGTGTCCAAGGAGTTTCGTAGCGTTTCGACAAGCCCTCGGTCTACTTTCAATTTCCGACCGGAACGCGTGCGTGTGCGGTTTCTCCATGAACGGGAGCGGAGGCAAACGCGCCTTAGGGGAATAATCTCCCGATGAATTTTTGCATGGAAGTCCCAAATAACACATAGAAGGGATCTGCAAAGTTTCGTAGCGTTTCGACAATTTTGAATTTCCGGCCCGAACGGGCCCCCGTGCGGTTTTTCCGACGGGAGCGGAGGCAAACGCGCCTTAGGGGAATAATCTCCCGATGGATTTTTGCATGCACTTCCCAAATAACACATTGAGAGTGTCCAAGGAGTTTCGTAGCGTTTCGACAAGCCCTCGGTCTACTTTCAATTTCCGACCGGAACGCGTGCGTGTGCGGTTTCTCCATGAACGGGAGCGGAGGCAAACGCGCCTTAGGGGAATAATCTCCCGATGAATTTTTGCATGGAAGTCCCAAATAACACATAGAAGGGATCTGCAAAGTTTCGTAGCGTTTCGACAATTTTGAATTTCCGGCCCGAACGGGCCCCCGTGCGGTTTTTCCGACGGGAGCGGAGGCAAACGCGCCTTAGGGGAATAATCTCCCGATGGATTTTTGCATGCACTTCCCAAATAACACATTGAGAGTGTCCAAGGAGT
>CATIWC010003026.1:30000-32500 GCA_948472305.1 Vicia faba
ACGGGAGCGGAGGCAAACGCGCCTTAGGGGAATAATCTCCCGATGAATTTTTGCATGGAAGTCCCAAATAACACATAGAAGGGATCTGCAAAGTTTCGTAGCGTTTCGACAATTTTGAATTTCCGGCCCGAACGGGCCCCCGTGCGGTTTTTCCGACGGGAGCGGAGGCAAACGCGCCTTAGGGGAATAATCTCCCGATGGATTTTTGCATGCACTTCCCAAATAACACATTGAGAGTGTCCAAGGAGTTTCGTAGCGTTTCGACAAGCCCTCGGTCTACTTTCAATTTCCGACCGGAACGCGTGCGTGTGCGGTTTCTCCATGAACGGGAGCGGAGGCAAACGCGCCTTAGGGGAATAATCTCCCGATGAATTTTTGCATGGAAGTCCCAAATAACACATAGAAGGGATCTGCAAAGTTTCGTAGCGTTTCGACAATTTTGAATTTCCGGCCCGAACGGGCCCCCGTGCGGTTTTTCCGACGGGAGCGGAGGCAAACGCGCCTTAGGGGAATAATCTCCCGATGGATTTTTGCATGCACTTCCCAAATAACACATTGAGAGTGTCCAAGGAGTTTCGTAGCGTTTCGACAAGCCCTCGGTCTACTTTCAATTTCCGACCGGAACGCGTGCGTGTGCGGTTTCTCCATGAACGGGAGCGGAGGCAAACGCGCCTTAGGGGAATAATCTCCCGATGAATTTTTGCATGGAAGTCCCAAATAACACATAGAAGGGATCTGCAAAGTTTCGTAGCGTTTCGACAATTTTGAATTTCCGGCCCGAACGGGCCCCC
Source organism: Vicia faba (assembly GCA_948472305.1). NCBI lineage: Eukaryota > Viridiplantae > Streptophyta > Magnoliopsida > Fabales > Fabaceae > Vicia > Vicia faba. The sequence continues at coordinate 30,792 of CATIWC010003026.1, forward strand.
GTGCGGTTTTTCCGACGGGAGCGGAGGCAAACGCGCCTTAGGGGAATAATCTCCCGATGGATTTTTGCATGCACTTCCCAAATAACACATTGAGAGTGTCCAAGGAGTTTCGTAGCGTTTCGACAAGCCCTCGGTCTACTTTCAATTTCCGACCGGAACGCGTGCGTGTGCGGTTTCTCCATGAACGGGAGCGGAGGCAAACGCGCCTTAGGGGAATAATCTCCCGATGAATTTTTGCATGGAAGTCCCAAATAACACATAGAAGGGATCTGCAAAGTTTCGTAGCGTTTCGACAATTTTGAATTTCCGGCCCGAACGGGCCCCCGTGCGGTTTTTCCGACGGGAGCGGAGGCAAACGCGCCTTAGGGGAATAATCTCCCGATGGATTTTTGCATGCACTTCCCAAATAACACATTGAGAGTGTCCAAGGAGTTTCGTAGCGTTTCGACAAGCCCTCGGTCTACTTTCAATTTCCGACCGGAACGCGTGCGTGTGCGGTTTCTCCATGAACGGGAGCGGAGGCAAACGCGCCTTAGGGGAATAATCTCCCGATGAATTTTTGCATGGAAGTCCCAAATAACACATAGAAGGGATCTGCAAAGTTTCGTAGCGTTTCGACAATTTTGAATTTCCGGCCCGAACGGGCCCCCGTGCGGTTTTTCCGACGGGAGCGGAGGCAAACGCGCCTTAGGGGAATAATCTCCCGATGGATTTTTGCATGCACTTCCCAAATAACACATTGAGAGTGTCCAAGGAGTTTCGTAGCGTTTCGACAAGCCCTCGGTCTACTTTCAATTTCCGACCGGAACGCGTGCGTGTGCGGTTTCTCCATGAACGGGAGCGGAGGCAAACGCGCCTTAGGGGAATAATCTCCCGATGAATTTTTGCATGGAAGTCCCAAATAACACATAGAAGGGATCTGCAAAGTTTCGTAGCGTTTCGACAATTTTGAATTTCCGGCCCGAACGGGCCCCCGTGCGGTTTTTCCGACGGGAGCGGAGGCAAACGCGCCTTAGGGGAATAATCTCCCGATGGATTTTTGCATGCACTTCCCAAATAACACATTGAGAGTGTCCAAGGAGTTTCGTAGCGTTTCGACAAGCCCTCGGTCTACTTTCAATTTCCGACCGGAACGCGTGCGTGTGCGGTTTCTCCATGAACGGGAGCGGAGGCAAACGCGCCTTAGGGGAATAATCTCCCGATGAATTTTTGCATGGAAGTCCCAAATAACACATAGAAGGGATCTGCAAAGTTTCGTAGCGTTTCGACAATTTTGAATTTCCGGCCCGAACGGGCCCCCGTGCGGTTTTTCCGACGGGAGCGGAGGCAAACGCGCCTTAGGGGAATAATCTCCCGATGGATTTTTGCATGCACTTCCCAAATAACACATTGAGAGTGTCCAAGGAGTTTCGTAGCGTTTCGACAAGCCCTCGGTCTACTTTCAATTTCCGACCGGAACGCGTGCGTGTGCGGTTTCTCCATGAACGGGAGCGGAGGCAAACGCGCCTTAGGGGAATAATCTCCCGATGAATTTTTGCATGGAAGTCCCAAATAACACATAGAAGGGATCTGCAAAGTTTCGTAGCGTTTCGACAATTTTGAATTTCCGGCCCGAACGGGCCCCCGTGCGGTTTTTCCGACGGGAGCGGAGGCAAACGCGCCTTAGGGGAATAATCTCCCGATGGATTTTTGCATGCACTTCCCAAATA
>CATIWC010003027.1:0-120614 GCA_948472305.1 Vicia faba
TATATATATATATATATATATATATATATATATATATATATATATATATATATATATATATATATATATATTATATATATATATATATATATATATATATATATATATATATATATATATATATATATATATATATATATATATATATATATATATATATATATATATATATATATATATATATATATATATATATATATATATATATATATATATATATATATATATATATATATATATATATATATATATATATATATATATATATATATATATTAATATACTTAGAGTAAAAATGCCAAAAAATATACATATTTTACTTTTTAATATTTAATACTAAAAAATGACCTTTTTTACAAATATACTATATTTTATTTTTGTATGTAAATAATAAATATTATATGAATTAAGTAATTAATATCCATTTTAATTGAAATTAGGGTTTTTGCCCTAAAAGTTAAAAATACTCAAAAATAATACCTTTTTATTTTCTTGTTTTATTTTACATAAACCATACTTTTTTCATACATATAAAAACTTTCTTTTTGCATTTTGCATATTTACTTCATTTCCACTTAATTATGCAATTTATTTACCTTGCAAATATTCAAAAATGATGTAATAATTTAGATTTAAATTCTTGTCTAAACATCCCCCATTTGTAAATTTGTACCCCCTCCCTATATTATTATGTTGTAATAGCGTAGGAATTTAAATTTCGCACTTTATACGCTTTCTAATTATGCCATGTTAGAATTAGGGTTTGCATGCGAAAAACGATAAAAAATAGTTTGACCTAATACAAGATAAATGAGCATGAAAATAAACAACACATCTCACACTTGCACCCCCTAGGGTACTCCATTTTGTTTCCTTTCAAAAATGGGCCATATTGCATGTTGAAATTCTTTGGGTAAAACAAACAATCAAGTGATCATAGTCCCTCAAAATGATGCCTAAATAAAATGATCAAGTCCCTTTTAAAGAAAATTGCCCAAAGACATTCAACACTATTGCAACTATGGTCTAAACGATGACCCGCGCCTGTCCCTCTCATCTCCTAAGACAAGATTGTCCACCAAATGCAATGGTGGAACAAATTTGTCAAAAGGGTTTAAAACATGACAAAACCTTTGAGAAAACTTTAGGGTAGATAAACTCTTAAGTACTTGTCAATTTGCCAAGAAAACACTTGCCTAATTTCAAAACCCACTTCACAAGCACTTTCCAAAAATCAACTTTTCAAACCCTTGAAACATCTTTTTAAAAGATAAAACACCTTTTGTAAAACATTCGAGTAAAGAATTGTTACAAGGTTAGCCTAGCACAAGGCATCTTTTCAAAACATTTTCAAAACCATACACAAAGCACCATTTCAAACAATTGAAAACCAAGGCAAGATTGATCTAAGCAAGTACCTAAGAGCCCATGGATAACCATGGATAGAAGGGGTGCTAATACCTTCCCCTTCTATAATCTACTCCCCGAACCCAAGAAAAATCTCAAAGGTTTTTGCTGTGCTTTTTGAACCTTTCCTTAGGATAAAATAAAAAGTCGGTGGCGACTCTTGCTCAACCGAAACATTTGCGAAAACAAACGCAAAACCCTAGTCAGTTCTCCCACCGTATCACAGAACTGGCGACTCTGCTGGGGAGATTTTTAAGTGGAGTAACCTTAGGGCTTAGATCACCCTCTTGCATGACTAATTGTTTGATTTGCTTGCTTTATACTTTGGCTCTATTTGTTTGGGTTTACAATCCTCCACCCGGATTTTGGGAAACATTCATAGATAGTAATACGTTGTGGAAACTGTGCGGGGTATACCGACACGGTCTAAGCAATAGCTATATTAGTGCGACATATTTGTGAGTACCGGTAACCCTTGAGTTCAATCAAGGAGAGTACGGGGCCGCTGAGTGATGTCACCAAGCACTAATGACCTAGAACCTTACTTGACCATCTTGGCCTTTTATTAGGGGTAGTGAGATGACCGGCTTTGGTGCAGTCCGAAGTAGGTAGATACTCGATACTGCACTCATTGAGGGTTGTTTTCTTGGAATATTTTGGTCGCTAGTTAAGTGGCTAAACCAAAACAATGAACAATGAAAACAATCCAGTGATATTGAGCTCCTTAGAACCCGGTTACTACTTATAGGACAGGTTTTTAAGCCAACTACACTCAAGAGGGTAATTACCTATGAAACCCCATGCAAGCCTGAAATTAGGGTTTGGTGTGATTTGCTTGTACATATATTTTGTGCATACATCATAAACATCATAAAACATCATATGCATTCACTAACCATTTCAAGGGTTTTGGATCTTCAGCTTTGTTCTTGTTTTGTAGGACATGGAAATTCCTCGCAGAAACACCATTCAAGTCAACCTTGTGAGAATCTCTCCTCAACTCAAGGAGATCACTTCAAGAATTCCGGAAAATTCATCCTTCAGTGAAAGACATGGTAGACTGCTCAGCCTAGTCAACACCAACATTGAAGAAGACATGATGAAAGTGCTATTCCAGTTCTTTGACCCTCTTCACCACTGCTTCACCTTCCCTGATTATCAGTTGGTTCCCACTTTGGAGGAGTTTTCTCAACTCCTAAGAATCCCTATCCTTAATCAACTACCCTTCAACGGTACGGAGAAGGAACCAAAGCCTGAAGATGTTTCTCGAGCACTACATCTACAACCATCTGAAATCAAGGGGCATTGGGAAACCAGAAGCGGCGTCAAAGGATTCTTAGCAAAATTCTTGTTTGAGAAGGCACAAGAATGTTGGAACTCATTGGACCTACAAGCCTTTGAAGAGATTGTGGCACTCCTTATCTATGGGTTGGTCTTGTTCCCAAATCCTGACCAATTGGTAGATGTCAACGCCGTCAAAATCTTCTTGTCCAGAAATCCAATACCAACATTGCTTGGGGACATCCTTCACTCATTTTACACACGAACAATGAGAAAGAGGGGTGTTCTCATGTGCTGTACTCCTATCCTCGCAAGGTGGTTTATTTCGCACCTTCCATAATCTGTCTTGAAGAATGACCAAGGTACACGGTGGTCCCAACGATTGATGACTCTTACTCATTCTGATGTGCATTGGTGTTCTCGGTCCAGAGAAAATGTCATCATCGTCGATCGTTGCGGAGAATTTCCTAATGTTCCTTTACTTGGAATTAGAGGAGGTATCACCTACAACCCTTGCCTAGCTTTGAGGCAATTTGGATATGCACGGAGGGATGGCCCTCATGATATGCTGATTCCTAGCCTAGTTTTTGACTTCGACAACGATGCGCAAGGACTTCGCCAAAGATTCATCAGAGCTTGGGGAAAACTCAACAAGGTTGATAGCAAGACTCTGGGACACAAGAACTCCATCCCTCTTGAGCCCTATCTCAAGTGGGTACGAGCCCGAGCCCAAAGTCTAATGATGCCTTATCCTCACGTACTCCCAGTGATTAAAGAGCCCGTCAATGAAGGAGAGGTTCCCTACACCATCCTGCATCCAGACATGCCTACATCGTGGGAGGAGATGCAGAAAAGTTGGATTCAGCTCAAGGAAGAACGGAATACTTTTGAAGCTAGCTTCTACGCCAGTGAAAAGAAGGTTCTAGAGCTTACCCGCCGACTCCACGAGCAAGAGGCCCTCAACACCTACATCGCACCGAAGAGGATGCGCAATGTCTTCCTGCCTTGAGAAGTTTATTTTGTAACATTTGGCCCATGGGGCATCTATGTACTAACAAATTTCTTCTTATTAATATGACGTGTGTTCTTCTTTGTCTGAAACAACTTTGAATGTCCTAAATCCTTGAATGCATTGCATACATCAGCATACCATTCATCATGTGCATAAGCAGGTCTCACTCCAGGTTTCCTTATCTATCTGCTGTTTATTTCAGTAGGATGGATCTCGAGCAAACAGTCAAAGACCTACAAGCCCAGAATGCACAGTTCCAGCAACTCTTGATGACCTTGGTCAAGAGTCAAGAGGATATCAAGGCTCATCTGGAGAATAAGGACCCAGTGAAGAAGAAAAAGAGGGTCGGAGTGGCTACTTTGGGGAGAAGATTTGACAGAGAAGCTCGGAGGGTGCTTGAATTTCCTCCTACTTCTGATGAAGGGACTAGTAAAAGAGATCGGGTTGCGGTGCCTTCCGAGTCTGATGCAGAGGAGGAAGAGGTTGAAGAGGATGAAGATTATTCTGACCAGCAATATCCTCCAGGTGATGACAAATATAAGGGTTTAGAAGACAGATTGGCTGCCATGGAATTGCAAAGGGTACCGGGTTTGGATTTTGAAGACATGGGCTTGGTTGCCGGAATTGTGATTCCCCCAAAATTCAAAGTGCCAGTGTTTGTGAGGTACGACGGGCTATCCTGTCCCAAAATGCATCTCAGGTCCTATGTGAGAAAGATTCAACCCTATACGGCAGATAAAAATCTCTGGATTCATTTCTTTCAAGACAGCCTGTCGGGAGCCCAGTTGGAATGGTTTTATCAGTTAGAAGGAACCAGTGTCAGAAATTGGGAAGATTTGGCCACCGCTTTCTATAAACAATACCAGTATAACTCTGATCTTGCTCCTACCCATACCCAACTTCAGGGTATGTCACTAGGAACAAGTGAGGGATTCAAGGAATATGCACAAAAATGGAGGGATTTGGCTGGCAGGGTGCAGCCTCCTTTAACCGATCGTGAGCTCGTTGATATGTTTCTTGGGACCCTATCTGGGCCATTTTTCAATCATCTAATTGGTAACTCTTCCGCGGGGTTTACCGATTTGATCTTAACAGGCGAAAGAATAGAAGCTGGCATCAAGTCAGGAAAGATTCAGAAGGGTGTTGCTGCAAGTGTTGAGAAGAAGCCGTTTAAGAAGGAGACAGCTATGGTATATTCTCAAAGAAGAGCAGGGAAGATGGAACGTCGGCCAACTGTGGGGGCCGTAATGATTCAAAACACTCCGAGTGAGCAGCCTCGCTATAACCAGTCCAGACCAAATCAGCAACGGGTGGAAAGGCCACAACGGCAGTTCACCCGTATTAATATGACTCCAGAGCGGGTGCTTCCCCATCTGTTGAAATTGAATCTTGCCACTATCAAGGAGGCGCCAAAGAATGTAAATACATCCTCTCCGCATTATCATGCCAATGCTAAGTGCGCCTATCATTCAGACAGTGTTGGACACGACACCAATGATTGTTGGGCACTCAAGCATAAGATCCAGGACCTGATAGAGGCTAAGGAGGTAGAGTTTAACGCTTCAGAAAAACCCAATGTGATATCTGCACCTATGCCGAAGCACGGTCGGAATGTCAATGCCATTGAAGAGGATCTGTATGTTGCTGACGTTAGTGATCTGACTACTCCACTGCTAACCATTAAGTTGAATTTGTTAAGGGCCGGGATCTTCCCGGGATGTAAAGAAGACTGCTACTGTTGCCACTCTCTGCCGTTTGATTGTCCGCTATTAAAGAAAGGCATCCAAGGCCTCATGGATAGCCGACAAACTTTGTTCGAAAAAGTTCCTGCTGTTCCAGTTCATGTTGAAAATGTCTCAATCATAACCATTCACGCCAATATTTCCGAGGCCGTCAAAAAGCCAGTTAAGATTACACCAGCTGCAAAGTCTATACCTTTGAAGATAACAATGTCGGGGCCTGTTCCCTATGTTTCTGAGAAGTCGATACCTTGGAACTATGGTGGTGACATCTACTACCATAGTATCAAGCAAGTTGAGACAATTGAAGAAAATTCAGATGATGAAGAAGCCAGCATTAGTAACATTGCAGGCACCAGCAAAATCACCAGGAGCGGGAGAATATTTTCTCCAGAGATTGCTCCTCCAAGAGCAGTCTTTGGACCCTCATCAGCTAAAGAAGTCCTCCCTGCACCAGTAAAACTCTCCGCTAGAACTCCTTTGATTGAAGAAATTTTCGTTCCTAGTGCTGTCTCTCCTACCATTGCCGGTAAAGGAAAAGGAATACAAGATGAGCCCGTCAGGACGAGGGCTCAACCTTTGGTGATTCCGGAAGCCTCCAAGAAAGAAATGGACGAGATTTTGAGGATAATCAAGAGAAGTGATTACGATGTGGTGGAACAGTTGGGGCAAACCCCCTCCAAGATCTCCATGCTGGCACTATTGCTTTGCTCAGAAGCACACGCTCAAGCTTTGATTAAGTTTCTAAAGGCAGCTCATGTTCCCCAGGAAACCTCTGCAGATCAATTTCAACATTGCGTGGCTAGTCTGACTGCAGACAATGGATTAGGTTTTTCTGATGCCGACCTGACCCCTAAAGGCCGAAATCACAATGATGCGTTGCATATTTCAATCGAGTGTCGCGGAACCACCCTTGCACATGTTTTGGTTGATACCGGTTCATCGCTGAATGTTTTGCCTAAGAAGGCCTTGGACCGGCTAGATTGCGAAGGGTTGGAATTGAAGCCGAGTGATATTGTCGTCAGAGCTTTCGATGGGTCGAAGAGAATGGTCCATGGAGAAGTTGAAATTCCTATCAAGATAGGTACTGAGGTGTTTAAATCCACTTTCTATGTAATGGACATCCGTCCATCATACTCCTGCCTGCTGGGTAGACCTTGGATACACCATGCTGGGGCAGTCACCTCCTCCTTGCATCAGATGCTGAAGTATCCTGTAAAAGGAAAGATCATTACTGTTCACGGCGAAGAAGAGTACATGATTAGCCATTTAAATTCTTTCCGGTATGTGGAGGTTGAAGGAGAATTCATTGAGACATCGTTTCAACATTTCGAAGAAGTGCTTCCTGAGATAGCAGTGGCGAAGTTGGCAACTGAGGCACCCAGACAGATGGCCAGGATGGCGTCTCTGGAGGATGCAAGGGCTGCAGTTAAAGAAGGGAAGAATTCAGCGTGGGGGCAGTTACCCGATTTTCCGCATAAAGCTGATAAGTTTGGATTAGGTTTCACCGCCGCTGGCCAGAAGGCCATGCGCCAGTCAAAGATTGAAAGAGCGCCGGTCAAAATTTCTCCTTACAGAATCAACGCCCTGGAAGATGAAGACAAGGAAAGCAACATTGAAGAGTGGATTTATCCAACTGTCAGAGGAGGGTTGAGAAATTGGGAGGCTAAAGACTTTGTCCCCATCACTTTTATTCATCAGTAATTTATCTATTAAACATTTCCTATTTGGTCTGTAATATTTTACTTTCAAACAATCCGTACACTATCTTTTCACCTCCTGCCTTGCCCGAGGCATGTAGGTTCACTTGTAAGGGTTTTGACTATTTTTCATATTCATATGCCATGTTTAATGATTCATTGGACGTTTTTCATTTGATAAACTGCTTATGTTCATTTTCTTTCCTTTTGCATTTTTTGTTTAAGGATGGTTATCCCTTACACACACCCACACCCACCAATGCAGGTACCCATCCACTCCGGATTCCATGGGCGACTATTCTGCTGTATCTTTCAATAACTCTGAAGATCTGGTCAATCTAGCCGAGGATGAGGATGAAGAAGGTTGTGAAGTACCCGGGGAACTAGCCAGACTCCTGCAACAAGAGGAAAGGGCCATCTTACCGCATGAAGAGCCATTGGAAGTTGTTAACTTGGGAACCGAGGAGAATCGGAAGGAGGTGCAAGTGGGTGCCAACCTGGAACCAGAAGTCAAGGAACGCTTGGTACAGTTACTGAATGAGTATGTTGAAATCTTCGCTTGGTCCTATGAAGACATGCCGGGTCTAGACACCGACATCGTGGTTCACCGTCTCCCCACAAGAGAAGACTGTCCACCAATCAAGCAAAAAGTTCGCCGAATGAGGCCTGACATGTCTGAAAAAATCAAAGCAGAAGTAATGAAGCAGTTCGACGCTGTCTTTCTGGCTGTTACGTCCTATCCTTAATGGGTCGCTAACATTGTGCCAGTGCCTAAAAAAGATGGCAAAGTCAGAATGTGTGTGGACTACCGGGATTTGAATAGGGCCAGCCCTAAGGATGATTTCCCGCTACCTCATATTGACATCTTGATCGACAATACAGCTCACCATAAGGTGTTTTCCTTCATGGACGGATTCTCGGGCTACAATCAAATCAAAATGGCCCCCGAGGATATGGAGAAAACAACTTTTGTCACACAATGGGGCACTTTCTGTTATAAAGTGATGTCGTTCGGGCTGAAGAACGCAGGGGCAACTTATCAACGCGCCATGGTAGCTTTATTTCATGACATGATACATCATGAGATTGAAGTTTACGTAGACGATATGATAGCTCGGTCACAAACAGAGGAAGAGCACCTTGAACATCTGGAAAAGCTGTTTGCCAGATTGAAAGAATACAAGCTCAGGCTGAATCCGAGTAAATGCACTTTTGGAGTTAGGTCTGGTAAACTCCTGGGATTCATTGTAAGCAACAAAGGCATTGAAGTCGGTCCGGCAAAAGTAAAAGCAATACAAGAGATGCCTGCTCCCCGCACTGAAAAGGAGGTTAGAGGATTCTTGGGGCGCATAAACTATATTGCCAGATTCATCTCACATCTGACTTCTACCTGTGAGCCAATTTTCAAACTCTTGAAGAAAGATCAGGTAGTTGAATGGAACGACGACTGCCAAGCTGCTTTTGATAGAATCAAGGAGTATTTGCTAGAACCTCCTATTCTGATGCCACCCGTCGAAGGAAGACCATTGATCATGTATTTGACCGTCTTGGATAACTCAATGGGGTGTGTTTTGGGCCAGCATGACGAGTCTGGTCGAAAAGAGCATGCTATTTATTACCTTAGCAAAAAGTTTACCGACTGTGAGACTCGCTACTCACTGCTCGAGAAAACTTGCTGCGCTTTGGTATGGGCTGCTCGCCGACTAAGACAGTATATGCTGACTCATACTACCTTGTTGATATCCAAAATGGACCCTATCAAGTATATCTTCGAGAAGCCCGCTTTATCTGGAAGGATAGCTAGATGGCAAATGATCTTGACCGAGTATGACATCCAGTACACCACCCAAAAAGCTATAAAAGGGAGCGTACTAGCTGACCATCTGGCTCATCAGGCTATTGAAGACTATCAACCCATGAGATTTGACTTCCCAGACGAGGACATCATGAATTTGGACAACATCGAAAGTGACGGACCATATGACGGACCCGAGAAGGGATCCCGATGGACCCTGTACTTTGATGGTGCTTCAAATGCACTTGGAAATGGTATTGGTGCAGTACTCATTTCTCCGGAAGGTTGTCACACTTCTTTCACGGCCCGACTCTGTTTCAGCTGCACAAACAACATGGCTGAGTATGAAGCTTGCATCTTTGGTCTCAAGGCTGCTATAGACTTGGGGATCAAATCTTTGATCGTATTCGGGGACTCGGCTTTGGTCATCAGCCAAATCAAAGGAGACTGGGATACCAAGCATCCTAATCTTATCCCATACAAAGAACATGTCTTGACATTGTTGCCTCATTTCGAGCAAATTACCTTCGAGCATTTCCCGCGAGAAGAGAATCAACTAGCCGATGCTCTGGCCACAATGTCCTCCATGTTTAAACTCAACTGGGATAACGAGGCTCCCCAAATCACCATCAAGCGAATGGATGAACCGGCACATTGCCACGAGATTAATACTGAAGAAGTAGTGGAACAACCTTGGTTCCATGAAATCAAAAGGTATCTCGAGACTAGGGATTACCCTGAAGGAGCTTCCATGAATGACAAGAAGTTCTTAAGGAAATTCGCTGCTAAGTTCTTTCTGAGCAACGACATCCTTTACAAACGAAGCCATGATTGTGTATTACTCCGATGTGTGGATAAAGTTGAAGCAGAATTGATCATGACTGAGATACACAGCAGCACATTTGGCACTCACTTGAGCGGGCATACAATGGCTAAGAAGATCCTAAGGGCAGGCTATTATTGGTCTACCATGGAGGCTGACTGCCATCAACATTCCCGTACTTGTCACAAGTGTCAAGTCTATGCTGACAAAGTTCATATCCCTCCGGTTCCCCTCAACGTCCTGACTGCTCCATGGCCCTTTGCAATGTGGGGCATTGATATGATTGGAGAGATCAAGCCCACGGCTTCCAACGGACATCGCTTCATCCTGGTTGCCATTGACTACTTCACTAAATGGGTCGAAGCAGCTTCCTTCGCCTCTGTCACCAAAAATGTGGTTGTCCGCTTTATCAAGCATAATCTCATATGTCGGTATGGTGTTCCCGACAGGATCATCACGGACAACGGTACAAATCTGAATAATACCATGATCACTGCACTATGCGAACAGTTCAAGATTTATCATCACAATTCATCTCCCTATCGGCCGAAGATGAACGGTGTTGTTGAAGCTGCGAACAAAAACATTAAGAAGATCATTCAGAAAATGACAGTCACTTACAAAGACTGGCATGAGATGTTACCGTTTTCTCTGCATGGATACCGTACGACGACACGTACTTCAACCGGGGCAACCCCATTTTCTTTGGTTTATGGCATGGAAGTTGTCTTGCCTATGGAAGTCCAAATCCCATCTCTGAGGATTATGAAGGATGCAGGTTTGAATGAAGATGATTGGATGCAGACCCGACTTGATCAACTCAATCTGATCGACGAGAAGCGACTCGCTGCTATATGCCATGGTCAGACGTATCAAAAGCGGATGATCAAGGCCTTCAATAAGAAAGTCAGACGTCAAGTGTATCGAGTCGGGGATCTCGTAATCAAGCGGATTATCTTGCCGCAAAGTGATCCCAGGGGCAAATGGACTCCTACATATGAAGGACCATTTGTGATCAAGAGCATATTTTCTGGTGGTGCAATGATTCTGACCACCATGGACGGCGACGATTTGCCGCACCCTGCGAACGCAGACATAGTCAAAAGATACTACGCATAAAATAACCCGACAAGTCGAAAACCCGAAAGGGCGGCTTGGGCAAAAATGGGTATCCCGGTGAACCGAAAACCCGAAAGGGCGGTTCAGGCAAAAATTAGGGATAAAAACAAAAAAAATCTGTACACCCGGCAAGTTGAAAACCCGAAAGGGCGGCTTGGGCAAAAAGGGGTTTCCTGGTGGATCGAAAACCCGAAATGGCGATTCAGGCAAAAGTTAGGGAATTAAAGCGTATGACTATGTCTCGTCGGATCACTTCAAAGACAATCTCTTCATCAACCGGTTCCAGGTTTCTGATCAATCCAGCCATCGCCAAACGAAGCATCGAATGGACAGATATTCAGAGTTGTGAAAGTTATAGCAGAATGGAGTCCCATGGGATTATTTCACATAGCCATCCTTTATTTTGTATAAAATCTCTCAATGTTTTCGACAAAGTCCTCTTACTAGAATGATTGTTTCCTTTGTACAAATATACTCAAAGAAAATCAATACAAATACTCTTCCCAAAATTTGTGTCATTTCCCTTTTTCTTTTTCTCTTGCACTATTTGTTTTATTTTGAGAAACGTCCAATGTTTTGTTAAATAGGCATATGCATTTGAAACATGATCAGTTCCTAATTGAACCTAAGAAAAGGGTTACTGATAGGATGAAGGTACAAACGGATATTTTGACACCCTTTCAAAGGAAATCCCTCAAGATTTGTAATCCACATCCCTGGCAAACCCTGAGGTCTACCTCCAGCAGACCCTCGAAGCTTATCCCTAGTAAGGTTCTGAAAGGTATTCCCCGCAGAGCACGAACGTCTCCCCCGGGTTTTATTCAAAGTTATTCCTCACAGAGGCTTATAACTGGGTTATCCTCAGCTAACAACCAGGGGAGATCACGCTCGCCAAAGTTCTTCCCATCCCCAGTAGAGTTCGTCAAAATTCCCCAACAATAACTTATCAATACAATCCCCGGAGGAGTTTATCTTTACAAAATCCCCAGCCAGAGAATCTTCCGGAAATCATTTTCCCTCAGAGTTTAAGCTTCAGTATCCCCAGCAGATCAAAAGCTTCAAATGGACAATCCCTAGCGGAGTCAGACTTTTAAACCTTCTCCCCACAGAGTTTTTAGGAAGAAAAATCTTGAGTTCCCCAGTGAAATCTCCAGAGATACTTCTCTCCAAGCTGAAGATTCTCAATTTGGCCTCCCCAGCATTAAGTCTACTAGTTTGGTACTCCCCAGTAGAAGACTTCAGGAATTCCCCAGAAGATTGGTATACAACCCAAGCTCCAGGTTCCCCAGCAACGACCCAGGACTTATTTTCCCCGGCAGCAGTCAGGATACTTCTATCTTCCGCTATCCCGGATTCATCTATCCTGTGCAAGACAGCTCTCCAACTTACATACGCATCCATTTACATTCATAACGCCATAATATACATTGTATCATGCATCATAGCATTGCATACAACTAACTCTTTGCCTTTTCAGGTAAGATCAGTCGACAGACTAAAATCATTCAAATCTCAAGATTTCTGAAAACAGTTCACGGGTTCTCCAAGTAAACGGATGTTAACCTATCACTTGTTCAGATTCTTCTCAAGACTTCTGAAAACAGTTCATGGATTCTTCCCAACAACGGATGTTAATCTATCAGCTCGTTCAGATGCACCTTTGAATTTAGTTTACGGACGCTTCCCAACAACGGACGCGGCTCTATTGCTGATTCAGTCCCAAGATTTCTGAAAACAGTTCGCGGGTCCTCCCAGTAAACGGATGTTAACCTGTCACTTGTTCAGATTCTTCTTCAAGACTTCTGAAAACAGTTCATGGATTCTTCCCAAGTAACGGATGTTAATCTATCAACTTGTTCAGATGCAACTTTTTGAAGACAGTTTACAGAAGCTTCCCAACAACGGATGTTGCTCTATTGCTTATTCAACTTCAAGATTTCTGAAAATAGTTCACGGGTTCTCCAAGTAAACGGATGTTAACCTATCACTTGTTCAGATTCTTCTCAAGACTTCTGAAAACAGTTCATGGATTCTTCCCAAGTAACGGATGTTAATCTATCAACTTGTTCAGATGCAACTTTTTGAAAACAGCTTACAGGTTCCTCCCAACAACGGATGTCAATCTATTGCTTGTTCAGACCCCCAATTCAGAAATGGTCCAAAGCTTGGACACTTTCCTGATATTCCCTTCCAGATGGCATCTTTAAGCCCATCCCCGACAAGTTTCTGTCACTACTCCCGATGGCATCATTAAGCCCATCTCCAAATGGCATCTCTAAGCCCATTCCCGCATCATGTGCTTTGATGAGTGCAAATTTCCGGGCACTCTAGTGTCCAATCTCCTTTTACCCTCGAGTCACGAAAGGCAAGCCTGCCAATCTAACTCTTCGGATTCAAGAAGATTGAACAGGGGCAACTGTTGTACCCCAAAATTTTCCCTCCCTTTTTCTCAACATTTCCCATCACAAAGCCCTTGAAGCTCAGGATCCAGTTAGGGTTTCATCTGCTCAAGACTCCTCCTTGCACTGCTAACCCAAATTAGGGTTTGTGTTTGCACAAAGATGTTTTGACCTAAAGTGCCCAAGATGACTTTCTTGCTTCATATTGGCCTCCCAAGTTTATCCATACCAAGTTTCAAGTCTTGATTCCAAGTTTTGCCCAGTCAATTGGACAGTTGACCTAGAAATCAACTGTATTGGGGAAAAAGTCAACTGTGGCCAATTGACAGTCAAACTTCATGAAATTTGACCCACATCAACATTATGAACTCATATGAATCATTTGGTCAAGTTTGGATCACAATTCCCCAAGAAATTTGATCAGATCACCAAAAGGGCAAAATGGTCATTTTTAGGGTTTTGACTGTACAAAGGCAATTTTTGACTGTTTGACCTAGCCAATGGCAAACCAAGCTCACATATGGACTCAAGGACCCCATGGAATTATCTTGACATGCTCAACAAGTTCAAAAGATCCCAAGCACACAAGATTGACAGTTGAATTTCTCAGTCAATTGATCAATTTTGACTGTATACTGAAAAGTCAAACTTTGACTTTTTGGTCAAAATCAAGAGTCAAGATTCATTTTTCATCAAAATATGCCAAATCATGAAACTTGTTCACCAAGAAATCACAAATTGCAAATTAGGGTTAGAAAATGGAATTTTTCATAACTTAGAATTTTTCTAAGTTATGAAAAACCCTAATTTTTTCCCAACTTTGCCCCACCTTTTCACCAAGATCCATTTGGATTCAAACAAAAGTCAAAACATGAAAGTTGTAGCTTGTTGCATAATCTACAACTTTTATTCACAAAGTTTTCTCATTTGAAGCTTGTATCTCAAGTTACTATTTTTTGAATAAGGGCACTAAACCATTTTTTGACTTAGTGAAATTTTAACCTATTTTGACAAGGTTTTCTACCCCACTTCAAGGCCATTTTTCATACCCTTCCACTTGTAATTTCAATTTGCATTTCAAAGATGGATTGTAGTACACATTCCAAGCTTTCCAAAATGTCCAAGAACTCATCAAACAACCTCATAACTTGAGAGATTCGAATTTCACAATATAGCAAAAAACCACTTTGTTCATGACCAAGTTCCATGTCCATAACTTTGAAAATTTGAACTCAGCATGCTTTAGGCTAGATTACAGGTCCTTAAACCAAGTTACACTCCATAATTTAATGCTTGTTCATTGTGCCAAAGTGTTGTTCCATGAGTTCAAGCATTGTACACAAGATTGATCCATTTTTAGATAAAGTGAACTTTCCATTTTTGCAAAAGCTTGCTTTATGTCAATTGGTAAATCAAAGAAGTACATTGCAAATCTGAATGGCACAAGTTTATGAACATAACACTCTGATCAATGAGGGATTATGCAGCACATTAGGAGGCCCCCTACATGCCTAGAAAGCCAAGTTGCATTTTGTTGCTTAAGTGTGAAGAAAGTCCCCTAACTTGTAACAACTTTCATCTCAGCATTAGCACACAAGAACAAACTGATCAAACACCTTCCAAAGAACATAACCAAGCTGAGACACGACCCTTGCACCTCCAAAACACCCTCCATCTCAGAATCATCCTCAAACTGCAAAAACAGAGTTGCCTCTGCAGTTTGAGTGCCAACTCCCATTTCCCTCGAGCATTCTTACCAAAATCAATTCATACACATTCCCTAGCACGTATGCAAGCTAACCATGACCTAAAACCTGACCTGTAATCCCTCTAACAGCTTCCACCATTTTCATTTTTTCCTTTTGCAGTTGAAGTTCCACAGCTCGATACAAGAAGTTTCAAGACAAAGTAAACATTGGAATAGCATCCCTGGACCTCAAGGAAGCTTTTCCAATCATCACCTTGCACTGAAAGTTCCTCATTCTCCAGATAGAAGTTCAACTGAATAGGTAAAATTTTGAACTCGTATCTCTCTTATTATGCATCTTTAGTCTTAAGTTTGTGAAGAAGCAAGGTTCTACTCATAGCCCTGAACATGTACATATCTTTACTTTTCATTTCTTTTGCCTGAGTAGAGAGAATTTGGAGTTTGAAAATGGCAGAAAAACTAGGTCAGAAATTGGGGGAGGAGAAATTCTCCCTCATCTTAGAGAGTTAGGTCAAGTTCTATACATGGTTGGAATCGTCTCTTCATGCTGAGCATTTTTTATGTTATGAGTTTTTGTTAAAAAGCCAGGAATCAGGAGTTAGCAGCTGGAGTACAGGGCGCGCGTTTTTGAATGTTATTGAACGAAGGTTGAAGATGAAGCCACATGGGCTGGGCCTGTGTGGTTTCTTCTTTTTGCACCCTATTTCCATTTTCTCACCCCCTAAGCCCATTTGCCTTATTTTTAATTCTTTTTGACTTTTTCTTTTTTTGTTTGACTTGTTTATTTTTTCTCAGCATATTAAAATTTTGAAAATATTTTTCTCACCATTTTTTGATTTTTATTTGATTTTATTTGATTTTCCTTTAGTTTATACATATATGTATATATATTATTATTTAGGATAAATAGAAAAATATGTAAAAAACACTTCTATTTTTATTTTTATTTTATATTACCCTCTGAAAATATTTCATATAAAAAATACTATTTTCTAAAAAAATTGAATATTATTATTATTTGTATATAATACATATTTAAAATAATATAAGTATACATATATATATATATATATATATATATATATATATATATATATATATATATATATATATATATATATATATATATATATATATATATATATATATATATATATATATATATATATATATATATATATATATATATATATATATATATATATATATATATTAATATACTTAGAGTAAAAATGCCAAAAAATGTACATATTTTACTTTTTAATATTTAATACTAAAAAATGACCTTTTTTACAAATATACTATATTTTATTTTATTTTTGTATGTAAATAATAAATATTATATGAATTAAGTAATTAATATCCATTTTAATTGAAATTAGGGTTTTTGCCCTAAAAGTTAAAAATACTCAAAAATAATACCTTTTTATTTTCTTGTTTTATTTTACATAAACCATACTTTTTTCATACATATAAAAACTTTCTTTTTGCATTTTGCATATTTACTTCATTTCCACTTAATTATGCAATTTATTTACCTTGCAAATATTCAAAAATGATGTAATAATTTAGATTTAAATTCTTGTCTAAATATCCCCCATTTGTAAATTTGTACCCCCTCCCTATAATATTATGTTGTAATAGCGTAGGAATTTAAATTTCGCACTTTATACGCTTTCTAATTATGCCATGTTAGAATTAGGGTTTGCATGCAAAAAACGATAAAAAATAGTTTGACCTAATACAAGATAAATGAGCATGAAAATAAACAACACATCTCACACTTGCACCCCCTAGGGTACTCCATTTTGTTGCCTTTCAAAAATGGGCCATATTGCATGTTGAAATTCTTTGGGTAAAACAAACAATCAAGTGATCATAGTCCCTCAAAATGATGCCTAAATAAAATGATCAAGTCCCTTTTAAAGAAAATTGCCCAAAGACATTCAACACTATTGCAACTATGGTCTAAACGATGACCCGCGCCTGTCCCTCTCATCTCCTAAGACAAGATTGTCCACCAAATGCAATGGTGGAACAAATTTGTCAAAAGGGTTTAAAACATGACAAAACCTTTGAGAAAACTTTAGGGTAGATAAACTCTTAAGTACTTGTCAATTTGCCAAGAAAACACTTGCCTAATTTCAAAACCCACTTCACAAGCACTTTCAAAAATCAACTTTTCAAACCCTTGAAACATCTTTTTAAAAGATAAAACACCTTTTGTAAAACATTCGAGTAAAGAATTGTTACAAGGTTAGCCTAGCACAAGGCATCTTTTCAAAACATTTTCAAAACCATACACAAAGCACCATTTCAAACAATTGAAAACCAAGGCAAGATTGATCTAAGCAAGTACCTAAGAGCCCATGGATAACCATGGATAGAAGGGGTGCTAATACCTTCCCCTTCTATAATCTACTCCCCGAACCCAAGAAAAATCTCAAAGGTTTTTGCTGTGCTTTTTGAACCTTTCCTTAGGATAAAATAAAAAGTCGGTGGCGACTCTTGCTCAACCGAAACATTTGCGAAAACAAACGCAAAACCCTAGTCAGTTCTCCCACCGTATCACAGCCCTTATGAAAGATATGCTACCAGAGGATAATGTTCTCCCCAATCGAACGTATGAGGCCAAAAAGATGTTGTACTCTATTGGCATGAGCTATGACAAGATACATGTCTGTCCAAAAGATTGTGTTTTGTTTCAAAACGAGTATGCATCGTTAAATGAGTGTCCTAAATGCGGTGCCCCTCGATATAAGAAAAAGTTGTCTCCGGCAAAAGTCTTATGGTATTTTCCTATAATTTCGAGATTTAGACGGATGTATCATAGTGAAATCGATTCAAGACACTTAACTTGGCATGCAGATGAAAGAATTGTTGATGGAAAGTTTCGACATCCGGCATATTCAACACAGTGGATGAAAATTGATAATGATTATCCTGAATTTGGAAAAGAATCAAGAAACCTTCGCTTGGCATTGTCTACTGATGGAATGAACCCACACGGTATTCAAAGTATCTCGCATAGCACATGGCCTGTGATTCTTATGATTTATAACCTACCTCCGTGGCTATGTATGAAGCGTAAGTACATGATGTTATCTATGTTAATTTCTGGGCCTAAACAACCAGGAAATGACATAGACGTATATTTGGAACCTTTAATCGAAGATTTGAAGATTTTGTGGGAGAACGATGTGGAGGTTTATGATGGGTATAGGAAAGAAAGTTTCAACTTGAGGGCGATGTTGTTTGGAACAATTAACGATTTTCCAGCCTACGGAAATCTATTCGGGTATAGCATTAAAGGTGAAAAAGCGTGTCCTATCTGTGAAGATGGAACCGATACGATGCGATTGAAACTTTGTCAGAAGAATGTCTTTCTCGGTCATCGTAGATTCTTAAATTCTAAACATCAATATCGTGGATGGAGAAAAGCGTTCAACGGAGATACCGAACAACGTAGAGCTCCGCCTGGATTGACAGGTGATCAATTATTTGAAAAGGTGAAAGATGTGAGTATTCAGTTTGGCAAGCCTTTTGCACATAAAGTTGTTACAGGTGGGTGGAAGAAGAGGTCGATTTTTTTTGAATTGCCATATTGGAAATCTTTGTACGTAAGACATTTTCTTGATGTTATGCATATTTAAAAAAATGTATTTGACAGTGTTATTGGTACGTTACTCAATATAAAAGGGAAGTCTAAGGATGGTCTTAAAGCAAGGGAGGACATGGTAGAGATGGGAATAAGAACTGAATTGGGACCCGTGAAAAAAAGGAAGACGAACATATCTACCACCTGCTGTTTACACTCTATCCAGAAAGGAGAAAAAAATATTGTGTAAGTTCCTAAGTGAGGTTAAAGTTCCAGAAGGCTACTCATCAGATATTAGAAGACTTGTGTCTATGCAAGACCTCAAGTTAAAGAGTTTAAAGACGCATGATTGCCATGTTATAATGGAACATTTTCTACCGATAGGTATACGTTCTATTCTTCCAGAAAAAGTAAGAAGCGCAATAACTAAACTGTGTTTTTTCTTCAAGTCAATTTGCAGCAAGGTGATCGATCCTGAGATCTTACCAACATTGCAAAAAGAAATAGTTGTTACTTTGTGTGATCTTGAAATGTATTTCCCTCCCTCGTTTTTTGATATAATGGTTCATCTTGTCGTTCATCTTGTCAAAGAGACACAACTGTGCAGACCAGCTTATATGAGATGGATGTACCCTACTGAACGTTATATGAAAATATTAAAAGGGTATGTGAAAAACCGAAGTCGACCAGAGGGTTGTATTGCTAAACGATATATTATTGAAGAAGCGGTTGAGTTTTATACTGAATATCTGTCAAATGTTCAATCAATTGGACTCCCTAAATCTCATGTTGTTGAAAAAAAAGAAGGTAAGAAGCTAATTGAAAATAAAGTTATGACAGTATCAATGGTCGAACGGGATCAAGTGCATTTGTATGTTCTGCATAATGATCTTGAAGTTGAGCCGTATGTTGAAATTCACAAGGGTGTTCTTCGAGGTTTAAATCCGAATAGAAATGAGAATTGGATTGTACGAGAGCATAATCAAAGTTTCATACCATGGTTTAAGGAACATATTTATTCAAAGTATCGTTCAGATCATGCTTCAGTAACAGAAAGATTGAGATGTTTAGCATACGGTCCAAGTTTAGTTGTGTTTTCTTATAGCGCATATGCAATTAATTGATACACATTTTATACCAAAGAACAGGATGACAAAAGTACTATGCAAAATAGTGGTGTCACCTTGATCGCTGAAGCAATGCATATATCAAGTGTGAAGGACTTAAACCCAAAACTTTCAAATCTGTCATATTTTGGGGTTATCGAGCGCATTTGGATGTTTGATTACGAGAAGTTTCAGATTCCTATATTTGGTTGCAAGTGGGTTGAAAATAATAATGGCATACGAATGGATAAGTCAGGTTTTTTGCAAGTGGATCTTAATAGGGTGGGGTACAAAGATGAGCCTTTCATTCTAGCCTCTCAAGCTAAACAAGTGTTCTATGTCAATGATCCGACAAGTACGAAATGGTCTATAGTGCTATTATCTAACAAAGTAATTGATGAAAGCATTGGAGATCAAAGTGATATTGGTGTTGACATTGAATCTTTAACCATAACTGATCAAAATGATAATGAATCATGTATTAGAAACGATCATAATGAGGGTATTTGGATCAATCCAACTGTCCGCGTTGTTAAGAGACGAGTAGAACACATTCCTACCAAGAAAAGAAAGAGACCTTAGTGAAAAGGGTAATAGTATATATAATTATAGCCTATATCATTCAATAAAATTTAATTTGTCATTTCATTTTTATTTGTCACTTCATTTTTTTTTGTCATTTCATTTTTATATTTGTCATTTCATTTTTATTTGCCATTTCATTTTTATTTGTCATTTCATTTTTATATTTGTCATTTCATTTTTATTTGCCATTTCATTTTTATTTGTCATTTCATTTTTATTTGCCATTTCATTTTTATATTTGTCATTTCATTTTTATTTTTTTTCATTATTACAGGTCAAATGGCTAGTAATCAAGAAAACTCAAAAGATGCAAATGCTCCTGAAAATGCTCCTGAAAATACTCCAGATAATACTTCAGAAAAGACTTCAGAAAAAGATATTACACGAGGTATAACTATTATGAGGGGAATCATCCGTGATAGAGATAGAGGAGTAACATATAATATAGATTGGAATGATAATGACCAACTAATTGGGTCTAATGCTGCAAAGTTGACAAGCTACATTGGTACGCTTGTTCGTATACACATTCCGATCACCACTCCTAGATGGAAAAGAGGAGAGTTGGATGAGGCAAAGGAGAAAGTTTGGACTGAGATAAAGGTACATATATGTTTTTTGTTATTTGCTTTATCTTGACGATAATATGTGTTTAAATTTCTTTTACTAACACACTTTATGCATATGTTTTTTTGTAGAGGTCTTTTAACATTGAAGATACCCGTAAAAAGTATATAATGGGTTTGGCTGGAAAAAGACACAGAGGGTGGAGAACATTTTTAACAAACAAGTATCTTAAAGATGATGAACGAAATTTTCTTGAAGAGGATCCGGAACGTCCAAAGAAATATGAGAACTTCATTACACCTGAAGAATGGGTTGGTTTTTTAGGCCAAAGAAGAGACGATAATTTCAAGAAAGTGAGTGCTATCAATCGCGAGAGAGCGTCAAAACCCGCATATCCATACAAAAAAAGGTGTTTGGGATATGCTCGCTTAGAGGAAAAAATTATAAGTAAATATAAACTCTACGATCTTATTAATTCTCTCAATGTGTTATAGTTGATGATCTTAAGACTTGTGTCATTGCGTAGGTAGAAGAGACGAAAAGTGACGCAACATCACTACCGACACATTTGTTGTGGAAGGAAGCCCGTGTGGGCAAGGATCAAGCTGTTAATCCCGATATTCAACATGTGTATGATGAATGTGTAAGTATAAGATTGTGTCTTTAGTTAAATCAATTAATGTTTATTAATATTTAAATAATTTTTTATCTCCACTAATAATTTTTTATATGTAAATGAATTACAGGAGACCTTGTCGCAATCGGTATCGCCAGGTGAGGATCATCAGGATACCAAGAGCGTACTTAGTCGAGCACTAAATATTGTTGAGTATCCGGGTCGGGTGAGGGGTAAAGGTCATGGTGTGAATCCAACCTCTTTGTATAAGCATCCAAGGAGAAGAAATCCTAGCAATGCAGAAGTGATGCAAACATTGCAGGATTTACAAGCTCAAGTCCGTGAATTGCAGAAGGATAAAGAGAGATATATGGCGGAAAAAATTGAAAGAAACTAGTGACAAAGCTAGTATCAACTGTCAGCATAAATTTCCCGAGGTAATTTTCAATATATATCCATTATTATTATAGAATATTTTTAGTCACTTCTAACGATTATTATTGGTTTATGGCATTTCATCTTGCCAGCTATACCTATCGTCGCCGACTTATCGACTAGTTGGCAAGGGAAAAGTCCATAACACTTCGGGAGATTTACTTCACCATAGACCGCTTCCGAATGGACACATGAAAGTATCGGTTGACATTGCTTTAGATATGGATGCGTTGCTGCCGGTACCTGACATTGTTGCTGAGACCACATTGCTGTGAGATGCAATAGGATCTTTTGTTGCATGGCCATCGGACCTCATTTTCATAGATGATCAGGTATGTTGAAAAAAATTATGAATCTTTAAGTCTTCAACTGTCAATTCTGACCTCAGTTATTTCCATGGTAATTATAGACTCCTACAACACCCGCATCTAAGGGTAAAGGGATTTTGCAGCACGACGAGTCTGATGTATCACCAAAAGAGGTACGTTTAAAGTGTTAATTATATGATCCGAATAAAAAACTGCATAATTTATAATTTAACTGAGTTTATATGATTTTTAGGTACCTTTTCAAGGGTCACAACAAGTGAGCCAGAAAATCGTTGGCGTACCATCCAAGAAAAGGGTGCCTACTAGATTTTTCCCTCGATACCGGCAGTGTCTTGAAACAATAGTGGGAACAACAGATTTGATGGATGGTGGTATTCGTCAAATTGATGCGCGGGAATCAATTGTCAAACAGATTCCATTTCGTGTCTTCCTCCCGTGTCAGCGGAGCGACTATTGGTAGGGAACCGGAATCAGTAAAAGAGCACTTAGTCGAAAGATTCATGGCAACTGGCAGTATAGAAAGCTTATATCTTTGGGCGTATAATACTATTCCTACAGGGTTAGATTTTCATTCTAAGTTCATTTTAATATTTGTAATTTTTGCGTAGAAAATTTTCTTCTAAACTGTTGTTTTAATTTATAGACGTCACTGGTTGTTGGTTGCTATCGATCCTATAAAAGAAGTGGTCTATTATCTGAATTCGGTTGACGGTGATTGGACAAATTATCCGGATATGAAGTTAATGATTGATACGTAAGTGAGATTATTCTAAATATTTGTGTGTATTTATATATTTAATTATTTCCGTGACATTGTTCTAAATATATATTTTTATTTTGTTAGAGCGATACAAGTATTCCAGTGTCAAAGAGAAGCTCGGGTACGACGGTCTAAATCAAACAACATTAATTGGATCAAAGTGCAGGTATATTAATTTCCACTATTTTGCTTATAATATTTACGCTATTTGATAAAACAATACAACTATATATTCTTATTTGTTTTTCTATGTAGTGTCCTCAACAGCAAAACGGTATAGATTGAGGATACTTCGTTATGCGGTTTATCAAAGAAATCATTCAACTGAATCAAATAGAGATTCCAGTCACGGTATGGATTTATAACTTAGGATTTGTTTTATTATTTCTCGGATATTTCATATAATTTTTTACTTTTAACTAAATCATGCATATTATGTTTTGTTATGTAGTACTTCGATGAGTACAAATGTGCATATTACACGAAACTTCAGTTGGAAGAAATCAAAGAGGAATTGTGTCAATATTTTATTGAGCAGAGAATCATATAAGGACTGGTTTAGTTGTTGTTAGGGTTGATTTTGTAAGACTGATTTTGAGTTACAATGCTGATAACAATGGTTTATATATAATTTGAGGTACAAAAATAGTGTATATATATTTTGGATTACAATGCATTACCGTTGTTTATGAATTACAGGTTATGGCAACTGGTTTATATAAATAATATGCTGCAAACAATGCAGGCATATGAATTATATAAATTATACCTCTAAAAAAAAACACCCTATGAAAGCGCTTTTTGAAGAAAAACGCTTTTATAGGTAGACCTATGAAAGCGCTTTTTCACATAAAGCGCTGTCTAAGGTAAACATATGACAGCGCTTTTCCAGGAAAAAGCGCTGCTAAAAGACAACCTATGAAAGCTCTTTTCCAGAAAAAAGCGCCACTAATGAAAGTGCTTCTTCATAAAAAATCGTTGCCAAAAGCCTACTTAAGAGAGCGCTTTTTAGAAAAAGCGCTGCCAAAAGGGTACTTAAGAGAGCGCTTTTTAGAAAAAGCGCTGTCATAGGTAGACCTACGAAAGCGCTTTTCATTAAACAAAAAGCGCTGCTAAAACCTATAGCAGCGCCACCTTAGAAAGCGCTTTTAAAGGCCAAAAAAGTGCTTTCGTAGGTCTTTTTTGGCGTAGTGAATGGAATTTTTTTAATATTTCAATATTGCTTAAAATAAAATAGTTAAATAATACTTTCAAATTTAACTTATAACTTTATAATAGATAAACAAATTTCTTTTTAAGATGTAATTATTAATTGTAATTATAGTTACATGTTAAAAATTAAACATCAAATATAAAATTAAAGGCTAAATTACAGTTTTTGTCCCCCTATTTTATCTGATTCACGAAATTAATCCTCACGTTTTAAATTCAAATAGTTTCTACTCTCCTATTTTAAATTCAAACAATTTTAGTTCTCATCTCACAATTTTTCATAGAAAATTGATGAAATTTTAGTTTTTAACACATGTTTTTATCTACAAAATTCAATAATGAATTTATGTACGATGACTTATCATATTTTACAAGTAACTTGTCATTTAAAAATTAAAAACATTGTTAAACTAGAAGGACTAAAAATGTTTATATTTAAAATACATAAATTAATTTCGTAAATCTAATAAAATAGAATGATCAAAATTATAATTAAGCCAAAAGAAATATGAATGAGATTTCTTGTATAATTAAACCTTGGATAATATACTTTTACCCACGATATTTTCTAATTCCTGAGGACATAATAAATTTTTCTTGTAGTGACCATTACGTCTCATATAAATAATATTGGCGGGTTGAAGGTGACAATCATGAAAGGGCTAGGTACAAGGACATATGTCTTTAGTTATCGCAGGGGTACAACAAAATTAATACCCAAACACTTAATGTTTGGAGAGAGAAACTATGCAAGTGTATAATGAATGTATTATTAAGATGTGACTCACGACAACACTTATATAGAGGAGACGGTAAGAATCACCAATAGTTGGCCCAACGAAAATTGCAGGCGATCATTTAATGAAGATCAAATGTAGAGATGAAAATAGTGGTGCCCTTTAATACGGTGTCTACTTTTGAGGCCCACAGGTTCGTCAACCATAAGAATATTTTAGAATTTTTTACTGTCCTACATCCTTTTTACACACTAAATCACAATATATTATCTTCTTCATTCAATAATCTCAATCTATCCTCTTTTCAAACAAATTTTTTTTTATCACAACACATCCGCCAATTGAATAGGCGGAGCAGTGAAATTTTTTCCATTCCGTTGAAGCATTGGGCGGAAGCTTTAAATATTAGAGAGGGTCCGCCCATTGGATGGGCGGAAGAGTGCAAACGTAATTTTTTTTTTATTTTCTAAATTAAATTGTTATAATTAAATAAAATGCATTATAATTAAATAAAATACACTATAATTAAACAAAATTTACTATAAATAAACAAAATATACACTATGATTAACATTTATTTTAATTTAAACTTATTTTTAAATATTAATTTTGATATTAATTTTTTATTTAATAGTAATTTTTATTTATTTTTAAAATTATATTTAAAAAAACGTTATTTAAACAGCTCCGCCAATGCAATGGGCGAAAGCCGTATAAAATAAAGACCATCCGCCCATCCATTGGACGGAGCCTCCTATTTTCAATTTTTTTTTTTAGAAAGGTAGTATATTGAGAATATTAGTTGAAAAGAGTGATACTTTAAAAATTAGTTGGTAAAAAGATGGTATGTAGATAAAAATTTCAATATTTTATCTAGATTGAATCATCCCACAAAAAAAATTGATGATACAAATTGATGCATATAAGACTTTTATTTATTTAATATTATTGGATACCAATATTCAAAATACTTAAAGAGTAATAAGTCCACTTAATAGTTTACTAGCGCACACACATAAAGAGACTGATTTTTAAATATGATATATAGAAACCTCTCATCAAATCTCTCTTTTTGCTAACCTTACCTTCAAACCATTCTTCATAAGAAGTACAATTGAATGATTTGGGATAGGAACATGGCCTTTCACTACTTGGATATGATATTTGCACAAAATAGCAACAGTTACCATCTTAATTTGAATGAACGACAAGTCTTTTCCCAAACAAGTTCTAGGTCCGGCATTAAAACTAATGAACTTATAAGATGGTTCATAAACAATGCCTCCTCTCTCAGATATCCATCTCTCTGGCTTGAACTCCAAGCAATCTTTTCCCCATACATCTTCAAATCTCCCCATTGAATACATAGAAAATAGTATGGTTGTATTAGGATTAACAATGTGGCCACTTGGAAGTATATCAGCTTTGATTGCTTGCTTTGTCGCAAAGGGTATTGGAGGATAAAGTCTTACGGCCTCGCATATAGCACCATGAAGATAAATTAGCTTTTTCACGTCATCAACCCCTAACTTCTTTTCAATATTAATAGTCCCAAAATTTTCTTTAATTTCTTCAAGAATTTTGGCTTCTACTAAAGGATGTGTAGCAATAAGATAAAAGAGCCATGTTAGTGTTGAAGTTATTGTATCTCTTCCTGCTACAAAGAGATTGAAAGCAGCATCCCTCAAAAACTTATCATCATGAACTACAACTTGCGACCCTTTCTGGTCTCTCATTAAAATTGTTAACAAGTCTTCCGTTTCAATATTTGTTACACCCTTTTTTAAGTCCTCTCTTTTGGACTCTATACTAGCATATATAAATTGATCAAATTCTTTGTATGCTTTTGTCATTTTTTTCTCTTGGCCAACTTGAAGTAGTTTTTGAAACATCCAAAAGCTCTTTAGCATAACATGCCTGTAGAATATGCATTCTTCAATTTGGTCAAAACCCTTCTCACAAGCAACGTCAGGAAGTTCAATGGAAAGACAATTGGGATCACATCCGAGAATTATTGAACAAATGTTGTCAAATGTGAAGCGACTGAACACATCTTGTAAATCTAACACTGAACTTTGTTTTTGTACATGATCCAACAATGGAATCAAGCTTCTTTCTAACTTATTTTGAATAATTTTCTCTTGGAAAAACTCAAAGCCTCTTTGTTTGAAAAGAGAGTGAAAAAGAGATCTATTGTATTTCCATGTCTCTGAATCTGCAACAAAGATCCCATTCCCAAAAGCTTCGAAAATATCACGAAACTCGTGACCTTTAACGTAATTGTCAAAACACTTGCTAAGAATGTGATGCATGTTGATGGGATCACTGGTATACAAATAGTTCATGTTGGTAAACCAAGGCCCCATGAACTCAGCAGTGCCTCTATGGTGTTTTTTCAATTCCTCAGTTATGAAATCATGATAATTCCGTAAATTCCAAAGAAATTTTGGTAACATGCCTAGAAAAGGATAATCTTTTAAAATGGGGTATTTGCAACATTTTTGTCTATGGTGGTGGATTTTTAAGATGACGAATAGGAAGAAAAAGAGTGCACAAAGTATAGTCGTAGAACTCAACATGGCTTATTTGGATTTAAATGTCTCTGGCTTTGCTCTCTATATAAAGATTGTATGGAGGAATTTTTGAGTTTCTTACGCAACATATTGTACATCAAATAGATTTTTAACTAACTTAAAAAAGCCCCACAAGAGGAAATAATATCTAACTCAACTTGCTGCATTATATTGCTTTCTTCTTAATTTGATCGAAACCTAACATTGTATTTATTTTAGTAAGTTCACAATAAAATATTTAATTATACTATTTTAAATGAAAAATAAAAAATAAAAACAATATATATACTACAAAAAATTCGCTTGATTGTGAGGGTTATTGGTGGGAGGTTATTGTAAACCCCCATAAACTAGTATATATGTGTCATAGATTAACAAATATTGGTTTAATTTAAGGGGATTAAAAACTCCGTCAAATTTAAGTAATCTTTTATATTATCTTACTACTGTGCCCTTTTTTTTTTATATAAACACACATTTCTTTTATTATTTTAATACTAATTATCTTAACTAAAATTGAAATTTATCTATTCACTACTATAAAACATGCATACAACAACGCCAAAATCATCACGGTTCGTCCAAAAACTATAGTGACATTTCAAAACTCACGCGTTAAATTTTATTTTTTTTAATTAAAAATTTTAAGGTTATAATTACGGTTAATTTCCTAACTATGGTGATACAGTCTAACTTTTCTAGATTCAATCTTCAGCTCCCTCAAATAGTTTATCCCTTTTACGTTAATGGACACATTTTCAAATATATTTATATTTAGTTAAAAAATAATAGGGATATCACTACGGCTCTTTTGTAAAACCGTTGTTACACACTGACGCTTCTTTATATATATATTAAACACTAAGTATCCATTTTCCACTGATAAAAGAAACAACCCTAACACCAACGCTGTCAACATCGCCGGGAAGAAGACAACAACACCCACACTCATTGTTGTTGTCTAGTTTCATTTCAATGTCGCATTTAAAGACAAACTCATCCAAAAATGTTACTATGTCTTCTTCCACTGTAAAATCTCGATCTGGAAATTTCTGTGGTTGTGATAGTCATATAGTTTCATACTAATGCAAGAAGGGACAAAAGAAATGATGTTTTTTTTAGATGTCTATTTTGGAAGAGTGATGAAACATATAATTTGTTCATATGGGATGAAAACGTGAGAGAAAATTTGGGAAATAAAGATGAGAGTAATATGATGCCAGAGTTGGAACATGTGGGCTATTTGAAGGTTATGTATGAATATTAAAAAAAAAAAGAATTTGAAGAACAAACTGAAGTCGGAGAGATTTTCTGAATTTGTTATGAAATGCAATAGTTGAAGTAGGGTTTGAAATTTAAAAATGTTATGTTTTCTTATCTCCTTTGTGTTTAATATTTAATAGTTGAAGATGCAGTGGACTTGACAGGAATGCAACTAACATACGGTTTTTTACGAGTAAGTTCATCGCAAACTGTTGAATTTTCAATTACAATTATGTGTTTTTATATATTTTGTAGTTTAAGCTGGTAGTTTAAGTTGATATTTTAAGTTGAATGTTTAAGTTGATAACCTTAAGAGAGTTAAGAAGAAAGATTAAAACTTCATTACATAAAATTTTCATTACATGATCAAAAACCATAATTAAATATTAATCCTCTCGCTGAGATAAAGTTAGACCAATCATAGTCAGTCTCATCATCATCATAATCAGAAAAATCATCATTTGTCTTCTCAACCTCCTCCTTCTTCTTCTTCTTCTTCTCCTCACTCTGAGAGTTCTCATTAGTCTAAATGCAACACCCTCTACAACAACTTCTTGAATCTGAGGATAGTTTTGAACCACAACACCCTCTACAGAAACATCTTGATTATGAGGCTGATTTTGCACTACAGTACCCTCTACAATAAAATTTTGATTCTCATCATTGTTGGTAGCTTGAGCAAGATAATACATGTCGATTCCTTTGGATGAAGTTGTTTTTTAGTTTTGATTCTTCCGCTTTTATATTGTTCCTAATAATTCTTCATCTTCTTCTCTTTGAAGTTTAAAAACCAAAGATACTCATTATTATTTCTTTAATTCTATACGATTTCTCTTCTCTTGGATGTTGAAAAGATTGCATACCTCAAATTTTCAAATTTTGATGTACTTAATAAAATTGTGTACTTATAATATAAGTTTTGATATCAATTCAAAAATGGTTTAGTGCAGATTATGGTATGATAAGATTGACATTTATTCATATACAATATCACAACGGTTAATAGGAATAACCGTTGTTATAAGGCGCTCGATTTCTAGTTTACTATGACGATCACTAGACCGTGATTGTAAGTACCACATATACAACCACATGCTACATAACAATGTCTGGTCCCGTGTGGTTATATATCTTTTCCAACCGTTGTTAAATGTCTTTTTCGTAGTAGTGATTCACTCTTATTTTTCTCATTCTCTCTCAACATAAACACTTTTCCTTAACCTAGAAATCCATTCACATCTCTTATGCCTTGTCGTCTGCGTCGCATGTTATCCACGACCTTCCGTTTGTTACTCCATATTATCTTATTAACCCGTGCACCCTCAAAAGTAAGTTATTTCTCATTAACTCTTCATTTTTACCTCATCGATCGAAAGAGTTTCTCTTGCCATCGTGTCTTTTGAAGGAAGACTTATTACAGAGGAAAAACTTGTATTGTTTAGCTGTGAGCCACTCCTGTTGTTGTTTCTATTTCATCTTTTCCTTCGGTAAGTTCTCTTCACTTCACCTATAATTTGATTTTCTTCAAATTTCTATTTGATATCCTAACTAGTAAGATATTCGTGTTATCGCACGGATCACGTCGAGATTCATATTACACGTCGCTATATCTCATTTATCAACTTTAAAATTTGTTTTACAAATCATAAATATTCACAGAATTACAAATATAAATTAATAATATGTATAACCCTTTAGAACCCGTGTGTCTGTTTATAAAAATATTTGTAACATATTACTGTTTATAAAAATAATTGTATCCGAATTTTTTCGTTTATATAAATATTTTTTAATGTATTCCTATTTATAAAAATAATTGTATCCACAATAGACTTTTCTTATTTATAAACATATTTGCAACTTATTCTCGTTTATAAAAAAATTGTAACAACAAGATACTTTCAGTGTTTATAAAAATATTTTTAACGTAGTCTCATTTATAAATATAGTTGTATCAACAATATATTTTTTCTATTTATAAAAATATTTGAATTTGTTCTCGTTTATAAAAATAATTGTATAAACATTCAATTTTTTCTCGTTTATAAAAATATTTGTAATTTATTCTCGTTTATATAAATAATTGTATCAACAACAAACTTTTTCTTTTTAACAAAATATTTTTAAGTTTTTCTTATTTATAAAAATAAATTTATCAATAGTACACTTTTTTTTATTAAAATATTTGTAATATATACCCGTTTATAAGAAAAATGTATCAATAATATACTTTTCGCGTTTATAAAAATATTTATAATATATTTTTATTTATAAATATAATTATATCAACAATAAAATTTTATTATTTATAAAAATATTTATAATTTATTTTTATTTATAAAAATAATTATATAATAATATTAGTAACGTTTTTCCGTTTATAAATATTTTTATTAATAGTAGAATTTTTTTGATTTATAAAAAATATTTATAACTTATTCACATTTGAAAAGTTTATGATAATTAAAGTTATTATATCAGAAATGAGGATTTTCGTGATTATTGGAACGGCTATGTTTCATGAGATTATTAAGATTTTAGTGATTATTGGAAAGGTTATATTTCATGAGATTATTACTTTGGAACGGACTCGTTTCATGGCATTATAATTTTTCTGATTGAACTAAATTTATTATTATTAAATGGCAATTAAAGCACTTTATAACTTTTCAATAAGTTTAATATTACACGTAATGCCTTTTAGTTTTTCACAAAACTCAATTACTTTATGCCTTCTAATTTTTTGATGACTTTAATATCATGTTTTCTTTCAATGTTCATTATGATTATTATTTATTTAAATAGATTATTGTTGGAAATCCACCAAAGTCTATGATAAATTTTTACTACAATGACAATTTAATTATGAGACAAACAAAGAAAAGAAGACGAGATAAATAATTTCTGCAGAATTTCTCTCTGCTCACAAACTGTGAAAACTTTCTTATTTACTTTGCAACTGCAAAATACTGTGAATGACTTGCTTACAAAAATAGGGGTTACTCTCTCTATTTATAACTGAGCTTACACCCTAAGCCCAAAACTCAAAATATCTATTTTGTTACTAAATCTAATTTAGTCTAGACTTAAATCAAATCTATTTAAATCTAAAACAAATCAAATCTTTTCGACACATAGTTTCGACACATTGGATTACAATTTAACACACCACCTAATCTATTGTGTCTAAACTATCTATATTCATCATGGCTCTTAGCTTTCTGAATACTTCAACTTGCACTCCCTTCGTCATGATGTCTGGAGTGTTCCAAATTCATCTTCTCATCTTCTACCTGCTCTCGAAGATAATGAAACCTCATTTCGATGTGTTTACTTCGACCATGTGCTATTGGGTTCTTTGCCAGATTAATAGCTGACATGCTGTCTATCTTCATGGTAATTGCTCCATGATTTTTCCCTATTATCTCTTCGACCAAGTTCACCATCCAAGTTGCTTGACATGCACAAAGAGAAGCAGCTATATATTCTGCTTCGCATGATGATAATTCCACTACTGGTTCCTTTCTTGAATTCCAAGCAACTGGTGCACCACCTAGCATAAACACATATCCTGCTGTTGACTTTCGATCTTCAGCATCACTACACCAACTCGAATCAGTGTATCCCACTAACTTGCATTCTTTTCCTTTATCAACTGCAGGAAACAAAATGCCATAATCGAAAGTTCCTTTGAGATACCTTAGTATCCTCTTCACTGCTTCTAGATGTGATACCTTTGGCTTCTGCATGAATCTACTTACCATACCTACACTATATGCTAAGTTAGGCCTTGTATGACAAAGGTATCTCAATGATCCAATAAGTCTTCTGTATTGGGTTGGATTAACATCATCTTCATCTGCATCTTTCGACAGTTGCAGTCTTGGTTCTGTAGGTGTCGAAGTTGAGTTGCATTCTTCCATCTCAAACCTCTTGAGAATTTCTTCTGCATATCTTCTTTGATCCATCATCAAACCTCTACTGCTCTTGTAGAATTCGATACCAAGGAAATATGAAATCTCATCCAAATCAGACATTTCGAATTCCTTGTTGAGATCAACTTTGAAGTTTTTGATCTCACTTTTACAGCTACCTATTATCAACAAATCATCTACATAGAGACATAGTATAAGCAATTTACTCTTGCTTCTTCTTACATATACTCCATGTTCAGTTGTGCACTTCACAAATTCCTTCTCTCTTAGAAAACTATCAATTTTCTTATTCCAAGCCCTTGGAGCTTGTTTCAATCCATACAGGGCTTTATGTAGCCTGTGCACCTTTCTTTCTTCGTCATGTTTCACAAACCCAACTGGTTGTTTAACATAGACTTCTTCATCTAAGGGTCCATTTAGGAATGCACACTTCACGTCCATCTGACATATGTGCCAACTGTTTATTTCTGCTAGACCAACAACCAACCTGATTGTTTCGATCCTAGCAACAGGTGCAAAAACTTCATCGAAGTCTATTCCTTCTTTCTGGAGAAATCGTTTCACCACAAGTCTTGCTTTGTGTCGAGTTACTTCACCTTTCGAATTCGTTTTCACTTTGTATACCCACTTGACATCAATTGCCTTCTTGCCTTGAGGTAATTCGACAAGTGACCAAGTGTTGTTGTCTTCGATAGACTTTACTTCTTCGTTCATTGCTTTCACCCACTTCGAATCCTTTAATGCTTCAGCTGCATTAAATGGTTCGACATCTGCATAGAAAGCATAATGTACAAGCTCACCTTCATTATCTATTATATCATCTGATGTAATCACACAATCTTGCAATCTTACAGGTATGCATCTTGTTCTTTGAGGCCTGCTTGTACTTGGTATATCTGCTGGTTCCTCTTGTAGAACTTCTCTTTTGACTTGAGTTTCTGGCTCTTCAAGAAGGATTCCCACTGAATCTTTCTTGACATTATCAGTCCAATCCCATTCTTTAAACTCATCTATGATCACGTTGAAGGGGTAAGAAAACACTTAGAAGGGGGGGGGGGGTTGAATAAGTGACTCTTTTCGTTTTCAATACAAAGCTCAAAACAATAATGGAATAACACAGTTATTTT
Source organism: Vicia faba (assembly GCA_948472305.1). Taxonomy (NCBI): domain Eukaryota; kingdom Viridiplantae; phylum Streptophyta; class Magnoliopsida; order Fabales; family Fabaceae; genus Vicia; species Vicia faba. The sequence goes on from CATIWC010003027.1 coordinate 33,827, forward strand.
TATCCTGGTTCGTTTGAACTCAAACTACTCCAGTCCACCCGCCAAGGTGATTTCGCCTTTCTCAACAAGGACTTAATCCACTATAATCAACTGATTACAATCACACAACAACTGTTATGACTAACAATGCACAAGTAAACTTATAAGTGACTAACACCACTAAGACTTAAATCTAGTCCTAGTTTGCTTGAGAAATCTGACCAAACTTGGTCTCTCAAGGAACAAATACAGGAGTATAATCTTTACAGATAATTGAAATAGAGTTTGCTTCTAATCAAGCTATATCACAACTGTGATTTTTCACTTAGAATATAATACACAAAATGTATGAATTATGAGTTTGTAAGCTTTTGAATCTTTCACGTAGTTTCTCGTTTTAACGTTGTTGTTAGCTTGCAATAAATGTCCTTCTACTTATAGTAGGAGTAATAAGACTGTTGCTGCCTTCAGAAGAAATGGAGAGCATTAAATGCTTTGCGTGTATCCTTGCAAAATTCCATTCTCCAAGAAACTAGTTGTAGGCACTTGAGTGCTTTCAGCCGTCTTTGCATTAATTAGCAAACGTCAGAATGTAAGAACGTGTTTCCTTTGCTTTGACAAGACACGTTGATTTGGACGTTGTTTTCAGTATTTGCTTTAAGTCAGAATATGCTTCATTCAACTTCTGGTCAGAGCGTTGCTTGCTAAGAATCTTGAACAGCGCTTGCTTTCAAGTTATCTTCAGAATCAAGAAGCCTGCTAGAAGTTAGAATATACATTTAAAAAGTAAAGGTTCTTACCAGAGTCAGCAGATGCGTTTGAATAAAAGGTTCTTTTATCAAAGAACTTCTTCATAATCTTTGCTTAGTACATTAGAATGTTTCTTGTCAGAATATTAACTAAGACATTCAAAACACATTCATTAGAGCATAAATTATCTTAAATATAATTTAGTTATCATCAAAACTCTTTGAGATAAGTCAGAGCTAATCTTGTTCTTTCAATCTCCCCCTTTTTGATGATGACAAAAAAATTATTTTAGATAAAGAAAAGAAACAGATTAAGAGATAAGAATCCCCCCCCTGAAATGAATATTTCTATGCATAAGACATCCTGAGATTATTTAGTCAGTGTAATACACAACCTTCTTGAATTTCTTCAGAACTTTTTCAAGAAGATAAATCTTAGCTGGAATATTCTTTCAGAGTTGAATGATACCTGCAAAAAAAAATCTTTTGCACATAAGGAATTCTTGCAATTTTGTTAGAATTTCCGAGACATAGTCCCATAACTGTTAAACAGTGATTAGTTCAAAAAATTCACATTTTGTCCCCCTTTTTGGCATAATCAAAAAGTGTAATAAATGAGAAATTTTGAAAGATTTCATAAAAAGTTAAAAAATAGATATCCATAAGTACAAACAAAACAAAATAAGAGACAAAAAGAGACTAGGTTTTCTTTGAGGCAAGAGCCATCCGAAGATTCTTGATCTCAGAGGCAGATTCACTTTGCATTGCCATCCAGTTCTTGAAATCTAGATTTGTTTGATCTTGCTTATCCATATGTTTATTCAAGACTTCATTCTCCCTCTTTAGCTCTTTCAGAGTGTCCATAATGAGTGAGGTAGGGGCAGAAGATGATGAAGCTTCAGTAGAAACAGGGTCAGAAGCAGCAACTGATGAGTCAGACTTCACAAAGGTGGATAGCAGAGTGCCCAGATCCATTGCAAGAGTTGGCACAGGTTTAGGTCCATCCTTAACTGAAGGTTGATTCAATAGAACAATAGCAAGAGGATTTGAATCTTCAGAGTATTCTTCAGATTCATCTTCTGATATGTCCATCTTATCAGCTGGAGTATCAGCAATCAATAGCGAAGACTTCTTATTCCAAGTATCAGCAGCTTCTGTCTTAAAGGCATGCAGAAGTTTGGAAAAGTTGTCCAGCACCAGAGAGTGGCACAAATCCTGTAACTTTCGTGATTCAGTAACTAAAGTTCTTCTGAAAGTTTCCCATAGAAGATCTGTTGCTGCGGTGTTCACACTTTTGAGGCAATCTTCTTTCAGCGGTTGTAACCATGCTTGAACATTTGTTATAAAATTCTGAAACAAAGTAATTACATCTGGCTGAATAGGTTTAGGGACAGCCGTTCTGTAAGATTTGTTTTTCAAGAATTGTAGAGATTGAGAGTCCACTACAGTTCTTAAAAAGCTATTGGTTTCAGGATTATTTGTAGGTTCAGGTTCAGGTTGGTTAACATAAATAGGAGGTTCTGATATATCATGAGGTACGGATGGTTCAGAAATTTCAGTTTGTTCAAAAATTTGTTGTTATGGAATTTGAGGAGTTGAGAGTGGTGTTGTATGTTGTGGTGTGGTGGGTGGAGTGACATCAGGCGAAATAGTTATTGTATAAGCAGGAGTGGGGAATGGGATTTTGAGGTTGTGGTTGGTTCATAGCAAAAATATTTTCAGTTGGTAGGTTGAAAGGAGGTTTTATTTTTGCTAGAGGTTCATTTATCCCTGGAAATCTCCAAGAGCCAGCATCATACCATCTAGTGGGTCTGGGTGATAAAGGTATGGGAGGGGGTCTTGAGAAACGTTCAGCAGGAATAGGTTGAAAAACAGATGGTTCAGGGGGTTCTGAATGAGAGGGTTCTGATTGGCTGTCAGAATGATCATCAGAGTCAGAATCACTTAAATCTGTTGAAAACTGATTTTTACTAAGGTTGTCAGCAAGGGGTTCAGATGGTGAGGTTTGAGAGGATTCAGCAGATGCAGATACATTTTCAGAATTATAAACAGGTATAGTTTCAGCATGATTACCTATCTTCTTTTTCTTCTGAGGAGTGTCAGAAAGTCCTTCTACAGCTTTTCTCTTCACAGATCCTTGGAGAATAACATCAGAAGCAGCTTAATTTCTTCCTTGAAGCCAAGCTGGATCAATAGGTGATCCTGTTTCTCTGCATGTCTTAAGATAGTGCAAAACCATACGAGAATGCTCCCCTGAGTTGAACATAGGAAAGTTAGCAATAGGAATTCTTCTCTTCTTCACAATAGTTTATAGACATGGAGAGGGTTCCACCAGCAGTTTGTCAATAATTTTCCTCTTCAGCAAGTTCTTTCCAGTCATTGTCTTACCACAGATAGGTTCAAGCTCCCTCAGAAGATTTTCTTCTCTTAGGTGAGCAATCAGACCATTTTCAGTCAGAATGTCTGATAATAATCTCCCCATAGGAATCCAATTTCTCTTTGATTTTGGATTCTTCATCCTTTCAGCTTCTCTGGTTTCTTTGACATGGTTGCATAGGTGTTCAAAAAGCAAGTAGGGCAAATCAATTTTGACATTGGTTCCAAGGAAAAATAGCAAATATTGTTGATCAGCGTTGATGTAATCAGGAGAACTGGTGTCTTTCCTGTGGTGAATACATCCATAAATAATCCTTGCCCAAATCTTATATTTGTCCTTCAAATCCCTGACTTTGGAGGACCCTTGACCGTTGGTAAAAATCTCTGTGAATACCCTAGACATCTCCATTCTTCCAATGGGCATTCCTGTAACTCCAAGTCCTTTAAATCCCAGCAACCTTCTGATTAGATTTTCTGTAATGGATATTTCCTTGCCCATTACAAAGGAGAGAATAACCTTGGGAGTTGCAATAGCGTGAATCCAGAATTCTTTTATCAAATGAGGAAAGACTGGACCAATATGAAGATCAAAGTAGCTTTCCCAACCTTGAAACTTCACAGCGGGGAACAAGTGAAATCCATTCTCTCTGAGATTCACAAAGTCTACCATTAGCTCACTCAAAACTTCCAAACTTTCTATCGGAATGAGTGTTGTCCTTTCAGGTATACAGTATTGCTCAGAGTGGGTAGAGGAAGAAGAAGCCATTGAAGTTCTTAAAAAAAGAAATTTACGAAAAGGATTTTAAGAGAAAAGTACAATAAAAACTTGAGTTAAAAGAGACAGTAAAGAATGAAAAGGGTTTTTCAAAATGTATTTATAGGCATTAATTTCAGAGAATAGGTTAAGAATTAAAATTAAAAGTATTTAAGACATAATTAAAATAAAGATTAAAACGGATTTTAAAAACGAATCTCATCATTACTTGCATTTAATGATTTGCTAAAAATGAGGGAAAACGTGAGATTATGGCTAATCATCAACAGTTACCTAGAACGTCATCAGTAGCTTTTGCACGCTTGACCTTTCAAAAACACACCACATGTTCATCTCCTGAAGGATGCATGTAACAACTGTTTGTTCTAATGAATTTCTGAACTACACTTGGACATGAAGCGTTAGAATGATTCATAAATTTTCATATAGCTTCTGTTAAAACTTCTCTTCTAACTTCTGAAGAGTTGTTGATCAGAGCATTCATTTCAGAAAGTTCTGAAGCCAGCCACAGAAAATAAATATCATTTTATTCAGGACATAATTCCATACAAATATTTTTCAGAATGAAATTAAATCTATCTTCTGAAAGGGGTTTGGTAAAAATGTCAGCCCATTGATGGTCTGTTTTTACAAAAATCAAGTTTAAAATCCCCTTCTGAATATATTCCCTTATGAAATGATATTTAATTTCTATATGTTTGGCTTTAGAATGTAATATTGGATTTTTAGAAAGATAAATAGCAGAAGTATTGTCAGAGAAGATAGGAATCTTACTTTCATAAAGGTTGAAATCTTCTAGTTTACTTTTCATCCAAATCATCTGATAGCTACATCCAGCAGCAGATATATATTCAACTTTTATGGTTGATAGAGCAATTGTTGCTTGCTTCTTGTTGTACCATGAGATAAGATTGTCACCCAATAACTGGCAGCTTCCAGAGGTGCTTTTTCTTTCAATTCTATCTCCAGCAAAGTCAGCATCACAATAACCTGCTAGTTTGTAATCTTGTGATCTTCTGTAACACAGACCAAGATTAACAGTACCTTTCAGATACCTAAGAATTCTCTTAACAACTGTTAAATGAGATTCTCTAGGATCTGATTGGAATCTAGCACACAAGCATACGCTAAATAATATATCAGGTCTAGATGCAGTCAGATAGAGAAGGGATCCAATCATACCTCTGTAGAGCTTCTGATCTACTTTCATACTTACCTCATCTTTACCTAGAATGCAGGTTGGATGCATAGGTGTCTTGGCATCTTTGCTTTCTGGAATTTGAAATTTCTTCAGAAGTTCTTTAACATACTTCGTCTGATGTATGAAAGTACCTTCTGGAGTCTGGTTGATTTGAATTCCAAGAAAGAATTTTAATTCACCCATCATGCTCATTTCAAATTCTGCCTGCATGGTCTTAGAAAATTATTTTCCAAGGGAGACATTAGAGGTTCCAAAAATTATATCATCAACGTAAATTTGACAGATCAAAATATCATTTTTAAATGTTTTTCTGAAGAGAGTTGTGTCCACTTTCCCTCTGGTAAAATCTTTTTCTAATAGAAAATTACTCAGACGATCATACCAAGCTCTTAGAGCCTGTTTTAAACCGTACAAAGACTTTTTCAATTTAAAAACATGTTCTGGATGTTTTGAATCATTAAATCCAGGAGGTTGATGGACATATACTTCTTCTTCAATATAACCATTTAGAAATGCACTTTTAACATCCATTTGATATAATGAAATGTTATTTTGTACAGCAAAAGAAATTAATAATCTTATAGATTCTAACCTGGCGACTGGGGCAAAGGTTTCATTATAATCAATACCTTCTTGTTGACTATAACCTTGTGCAACCAGTCGTGCTTTGTTTCTGATTACTTCTCCTTGTTCGTTCAATTTGTTTCTGAAGACCCATTTGGTTCCTATAACATTGAATCCTTTGGGTCTTGGAACTAGATTCCATACATCATTCTTGGAGAATTGATTTAGTTCTTCTTGCATTGCTAAGATCCAATCATTATCTTCTAGAGCTTCATCAATGGTAGTTGGCTCAATCAGAGAGACTAAACCAAACAAATATTCTTCATTGATTCTGAGAGATGATCTTGTTCTAATGGGATCTTCTTTTCTTCCAATGATTACCTCTTCTTTGTAAGCTGAAGATAATCTAGGAAACCTTTTCTGTGTTGGTTGGTCAGAGATTTTGAGATTGTTCAGAGCATTGTCAAGAGGATGATCTGCTACGTCTTCTTTTTCTTCTAAACTATCATATTTTGAGTGATGATCTTCTGTACCTGCAGAAAAATCAATTTGCTTTGGCTGTTGTTGGCCAAGCTTATCATCAAACCTGACTTTGATTGATTCTTCAACACTCAGAGTTTCTGTGTTGTATACTCTATAGCCTTTTGAGCGTTCAGAGTATCCAAGTAGGAAACACTTTTGTGCTTTGGAATCAAACTTATTCAAAGTTTCTTTGGTGTTTAGTATAAAACAAGTACATCCAAAAGGATGGAAATAAGAAATGTTGGGCTTTCTGTTTTTCCACAATCCATAGATGATTATCTGAATAGATTCAGGCTATTGAAATCTAGATGTTTTATAGTGGTTCCTAAACATGAGTTAGTCGAAATGGCTGCTGGCAGCCTAGATTACTCTATTCGAAAGAAATTAGACACTCAATACTTGAGGGATATGGCTCAATTAGCCGATAGGGTTCGACAGGTCGAAAGACTAAAGGCCGAAAAGGCCAGAGTCTTTAAAAATAACAAAAAGGAAAGGATCTCCTATGTTGGAACTGAGGAAGCAGAAGATTATCCTGAATTCGAATTCGAAGAGGTCAAAATCGACCTCGCTGAATTAAAACAGGCACCACCTTACTCCTGCAAATTATTAGTTCCCACAAAAGGGAAAGAAATTGTTGAAAATGAGAAAAGTGACAAATTCCCAAAGAAGGTTTATACCTTCGATGTCACTAAGTGTGACGAGATTTTCGATTTACTTGTCAAGGATGGCCAACTCATTGTGCCATCAAATGTCAAAATACCTCCTTTAGATCAAAGAAAGAAAAGAGGATTTTGCAAGTATCATAGTTTCCTAGGCCACAAAACCTCACAGTGTTTTCTTTTCAGGGACCTAATTCAGAATGCAATTAAAGATGGCAGACTGAAGTTTGCTGATAAAGCAAAAATGAAAGTGGACGAAGATCCTTTGGACGTCGCAAACACCAATTACTCCGAGCCTGCATGCATTGGGGAAATTAACATGGTGGAAGCTGACCAAAGTGACGCTCCAGTAGGAGAGAAAGATACTGAAAATGAAAACTGGGTGATAGTCGAAGTCAATAAGGGGGTGTTTCCAGTGATTTTTGGTAAACAACCGCTAGTCTTCCAAACTATCGAATAATCTTTCTGACTGTTATTCAATTCCTCTGGTAACTCACAGGATCGACTAGATTGATCCTAGGATTCTTTGGTCATTAGGGTAACTCTCATGATCGAACAGATATTCATGGTTGATATTTGAGTGTTGTATAGGTGTTTGGCTTATTTCGATTTCTCTCTTAAAGGTCTAAAGATGTAATCAAAATGTGCGTGTACGAAACTAAGTTGCATGAATAAATGTTAATTGTAAAGACATGTAAAATTGCATAAAAGGCAAGCAAATGGTTTTGAATTATAAAAACAGTTAATGTAAAGGATTTCTGGAACGTAAAAGGTTTGAAATATGAAGAAAGCGTTTAATGCAAGAAATCTGTAAATGACTTTAAGTAAAAATAGGCGTTCGAAGGATAAAGCTTGAAGGTAAAGGCATGGAAAATATGACAGTTTTCTGAAATGTAAAGTGCTTGAAATGTGAAGAAAGCATTGAAATGTAAAACTTTAATGAAGAGATTTCGAAGTGAAAAGACTGTAAATGAGAAAACTTATAAATGTTATCTGACAGAACGATAAAGGAAAGTGCTGGAAATGGTAAAAGGTTTTCATTAAATCATAAATATATGGTGCTATCATACGTACATTGCTCTTACATTCGTTTCCCTTGCCATGTGGTAGTTTGAATGTTACTGAGTATTTAGTACAATAGATATGACACACGAAATCCTAATACTAAGACTTCTATTTATACTAATTCGACCATAACGGTCTTGCTATAGGATTATGCCACGTTCAGAACATGCAGAACAATGCCTCTTTCTTCTTTCCACGTGTCTCCAAATGCTCCAGCACATAAATTTCAAACTTCGAATGTCCTGCTTCCATTTGAATTTCAAATGCTTTGGTATTTCTCCGTTTCGAACGCACTTCCCAGACACAGCCTTGTTGTTATTTCGAGACTTCTTTAGATATGTTCCCATAATTGCCACTCGAAGCTCCAGCTTTGACATGCTTATTCGAAACACTGCTTCTGCTACTTCGAAACATGACGCTTTACTTCATTTCGATCGAAATGTTTAATTCATTTGGCTTCTAATAATATTATCAAAATCTTCAGCCAACAAATTGCCCCTTTAAAATATGTATTTCGATTCCTCTGAGAAATACCTATTTTAAACATCTACACAAGATTTTGATGTGACTTTCTAATTATCGTAACATTTAATGCATTTGACTCCAGTCACGTCAATCATAGCGCTTTTTGGATTCCTTAACCGCCTGGAGCCACTTCACAGTATGGTGCAGTTAAAAATAATGATTATCTTTAAATCACGCCTATTACCCATGTTAACTTTACGCCACCTCTTCATCACACCAACCCATGATTTCCACGTATCACACCCTTATTCAGTGGATACTTAAACTTCCCCATTATAAAACATCACCAACTTAATCTTTTCTTTTCTTTTCACACTCTGAATCTTTTACCCTCCTTCTCTCGTCAAAAAAAAACCCAAGCTTTCAACATCCTTCAAAAAATGTCTTCTTCTACTTCATCCCAACTCAAGAAAGTCTCCAAGAAGAAAGGAAAAACTGCAGGAACTACCATGGAAAGTAAGATTATCACTCACCAAGGTCAATCCGTTCTTGCCCCTCAGATGATTTCAAAGGAAAAAGAAATGCTGTATGCGTCACAGGTACTCATTCCTACCACCGTTGCTGGTAAGAGGTTAGCTTTAAATGGCCCTCTTGCGGTTTTTGAAATATTACAAGACACCAGGACGATTTTCCCAGTTTGTTATAGTTTTAAACCCTTGTTTAACAAAATGGACGCCCCTAAGGCAATAGAATCTTCTAGTTCAAATACCATAGAAAACCCAACTGTTCCTCCTAAGGACCCCTTTGTATTGGATTATGTAAAAAGTAATTTTAAGCCATTTCGATCTTGCCCCACCTCTGATATTGCTTATCAAAATTGGTTCAAGAAAGTAGAAGCTAAGAAATCCCAGCAATGGGAAGAATTAAGTATCTATAACCTGATTAAGCTATCGAAGCCTGGTTTCACCTACAGCCACCCTCTGCTATTCGCGTCCCTCTATTTCTGAGACAGTACCTATAACACTTTCCATCTCCCAGGTGGAATGATCACCCCAACCTTCTTCGACATAGCGGCCATCACTGGGCTATCGCCAGTAGGAGAAACTTATATCCCCGACAACGAAGAACATTCAAGCATAATTGACTTCGAAGTCAAGCTAGCAAGTTTTTCCAAGTTTATCGGTCATTACCATGCTGAGGGGGACAATGTGTTTGACGTAGAACACATTGCTTTCTTAACCCTGTGGCTGTCAAGATACGTTTTCTGCAGTAGATCCCTACAGGTAGCTAGTAGGTTCATTCCTCTAGCTAGGGACTTGCATGAAAATCGAAAAGTGTGCCTAAGTGAACTGCTCTTAGTTGACCTTTATGAAAGCCTGAGGTCAGCTGTTTCGAGCCTCAAATCCCATACCTCCAAGAATATTCTGTTGGCTGGCCCTTTTTGGTTACTTCAACTATGGCTAAATGCCATGTTCGAACCCTCCTTGTCAACCGCCAACACCATTGATGAACAAGATCCTGAAATAAATGATAGGATAGTCGAAGGCACTAGGCTTCGAAGATTAACTCCAAATGACGACAAAGATGACTTCAAAGTCCAATTCTCGAAGTACATCATGATATTCTCCAAAAGGCACAAGTTCGAAGAGAGCATGGCGCCTTTTGCTTCGAGGGCTCATGGACCTTCTTGGTTCACCATGGCTCTCTCAGAAGCTATCAAGAGCAAGAAGATTCAGGATGTATGGAGAGCTTTTTTGCTACCTAGACTCATTTCTTCAAGAATAACTCCAGCCAAGAACCAGATTTTCCTTTTTGCTTACCAACCAAATTTTGTTTCGAGACAGTTTGGCTTATGCCAACTGATTCCTGAACCTTTATTTCAAACTGAGAGTGCCATCACTTCTGGACGAACTTTCAAGGCACGGGAAGCCAAAATACAGCAAGAACAATATCAAGGCTTTGCCCAGTTTGAGCTGATAACCTTCGAACCTACCCATCTCACAGCTAAAGGGTTTCTGGAATGGTGGACCAAGTTTTATCAAACTTATATGTTTGATACACTTACAATTCAACAGAAACTAATTGATGCCTTCGATGTGCAGGTACCAGCAAAGAAAGGTATGTTTACTCATGCCAAAGAGATTAAAGCTTTCCAAAATTATTTTGAAACTACTTATGACCCCACGCGCTTGGACTCCACTGTGCATCAAGCGGCTGAGACCTTGAAGGAAAAATTTAAACAAAAAGTTTCTAAGTTAAAACTTCCTTCAGGGTTGTCACCTGAGGATAGGTATAGGTTGGCATTCGAAATGCATCCACCTAAATTTCCCAGATTACCTACCTCAGAACTGGCTCTGGCTTGGTTTCCCCCATATCCTTGGTGGTTCACTTGCAAAGAGATGTTCAAATATCTTCAAAGGAAACCAAAGCCATCTGAGACTGTGACATGGGCTCGACACTGGCTTCATGATTTCCCAGGACACCTTCGATACGACCTTTCTGCCATGTCAATTAAATCTGATCAAGGCACAGGTGCGAATGCTTGGGAAAATCCCAAACGTCTTTTATTTTCCATATCTTTAACCTTTGCTTTAATTGTTTCGATTTTTAGCCATCAGGATAAAGACAGCTGCCTCGAAGTCGAAAGAAGGGAGTGCCTCTCAAGCCTCCATCGAAACTACTGACAAAGTGACTCCACCCGAAACAACCACTATTGCTGCAACCACAACAACAACAACAATACCAACAACAACCAGTGTTCCAACTCCAACGGTAATCACTTAGCCTTGATGTTTCGAATTCACTCATGTTTTATGGTTTGCATCTAACTCTTCGTTTAAATCCTTTCAGACCAGCAAGCTTCCTCCTACTACTCCCAAGAAGCGGAAATCAAGCACCACTGGGGAAGATCCCAAGGCTGGAGGAAACTTAACAACTGCTTCGAAGAAGAAGCCAAAGAAAGATATTTCGAAAAGTACCGTTCCAACTAGTGTCTCTGGACTTGATTCCAGGGATGCTGCTCCCTCACCCAAATCCAAAAACCCACCTTCGACCTCCAACACAATGTTGGAACGTATAGCTAGTAACCTTTCCTCCGAGAGTCCACAGGTAAATTGAACCTTAAATTTTTTTGACAATAATAACTTCTTATTACCTTGGTGAATGTTTTTTAACATTCTGTTGCTCCTTGCAGAACATCTTGAATCCAGCTTCCACTACTTCGAACTCACCATCCAAAGCTGCTGCTCCACTCAACTCCTCTCCTCAAGGAGATTCCAGCAACCTCGTTCAGAATAAAGGTTCGTCTAATATGGCGGTTCTGACTGGAACTTCTGAACAGCAGGATGATCAAGGTACCTCCATTCCTCTGAAAGAGACAAACGAAACACCACTTCAAACATCTACAGAGGATTTGCAAAGAGCTTCTCTTCAAAAGTCCCCTCTTGAAACTCTTCAAGAGGACCCAAAGGACCCTCAAACTGAAGGAGAGAAAGCTGATTCTGGGCAAAGAGACGAAGAATCTGCAGACGAAGAATCTGAGGAGGAGAATGCCAATGACGGTTCGACTGCTGGGACGGAGTCCAACGCAAATAGCAGTGAAAGGGAAGGCATCGAAGTGGTGGACTTGGATGAGGACGAAGAAGACCAAGAGCACGAAACGAATGAAGGGGATGGTAATGCAACCAACAAACCCATGGAGGCTGAAATGGACGTGGCTCCCCTATGTGTGGAACTCCCTCAATCCTCTTTGTCTCGAATGACTGACGAGGAACTGGCACTTCTGAGACGAAATGACCCTATTGGGTACATGAAGGCAAAGTTGGCTCAGAGGGACGTCCCACTTGCTAGGGCTGGCACAAGTTCGACCAGCTATCCTCTTCCCACAGATGAAAGAATTGTACTTCTTAATAAAATTAGGAAAACAATTCTCAATGTGGATATATTCGAAGTGCTCAAGCAGGATAGTACTGCTTGCTATACTATGAAGGAGCTGCTTACAAAGGTCAATCTTTCTACCTGCTCCTTTCCAGTTAGTACTCTCTTGTTTGATCTTCAGGCTTTGCTGGACAACGTAACTGGTTACCTTCTCCAAGACGAATCTGCTGCCAAGAAGGTTCAAGAGAAATGCATTGCCATGGATGCTGCTTATGAACAAGCTTCGAAACTCTCTCAAGAAGCTGAGGATCACGCTATGCATCTGAAGCAGGCGAAAACTGATTATGAGGCTCGAGCTGAGTCCATACTTCTTTGGGAAAGGTAGATTCTGGAACTTCAACAGAAGGTTAAGGAGGCTAAAAAACAACAAATAGCCTTCGAAACCAATACTGCTGGTAACCAATTCGAAGAGCTTCTCAACCAAGGGCTTGCAGAAATGGAGACTGCAGAACAACTTAAAGGAGAAGTGGCAACCTTGGAAGGAGCCAGGCGTTTCGCTCAGCAGAAGCTTGAATCATTTCGAAGCACTTTCAATCAATTGAAAAATAACTCTTATTTCTAGATTTTGATGTTTATTTGACTACAATTTTGGTTTCTTATATGTAATATTCGAACAACGCCATTTTGGCATTTTATCTTGCCATTTTGGCCTTTTATAACATCTTGGTTACGTTGTTACTATTCGAATCTCCTGCAGGCGTGGCTTATATTTCTTTAAATATTTCCCATTAACCTTTAGGATACGTTTATCATCCACGAGTTCTTCGATTTCGTATGCATTGTTTGAGAATACTTTTAATATTTGAAAAGGTCCTTCCCAATGAGGTGACCATTTACCTAATGCTTTATTTTTCTTGTCCATAGGCAATATGACTCTCCAAACTAAGTCATTAATAATGAATACTTTTTTCTTCACCCTTTTATTGTATGTTCTGGCCACTCTTTCTTTTTGTCTCATCAAAATTTCCAATGCATGTAATCTAATTTCGTCCAACTCAACTAATTCATTCATCATCATTTCCCAATATAATGCAGTTGGGATTTCGTTTTGTCTCTGGATTCGAACTGATTGTAGATGAATTTCTACTGGCAACACTGCATCATGACCAAATGTGAGTTGGAAAGGCGTAGTGTTAGTAGCTTCCTTAGGAGATGTTCTACAAGCCCATAATATTTGGTCCAGAGTTTTGTGCCAGTTTCTTGGCTTTTTGCCAATATGCTTCTTGATTAATCCTATTATTACTTTATTTGCTGCTTCGACTTGACCGTTTGCTTGAGCATAATATGGCGTTGATGTTAGCAATCTAAACCCCATTTCTTGGGCAAATCCTTGCATCTTTCTACCAGTAAACACAGAGCCTTGGTCTGTGGTTATGCTCTCTGGCAATCCGAACCTATAGATAATGTGCTTTTGTATAAATTCAACAATAGCCTCTTGATCAGCAACTATCAGTGGTATAGCTTCGATCCATTTGGTAAAATAATCTATTCCCACCAAGATGTATTTCTGTCCTTTGGATGAAGCAGGATTTATTTCTCCTATCAAATCCAATGCCCATCCTCTAAATGGCCATGGTTTGATGATCGAATGCAACTCACTTGCAGGGGCATGTTGAATCCCTGCATGTTTCTGACATTCCTCACATCCTTTAGCAAAGTCTATGCAATCTTTGAGCATGCTAGGCCAATACAAGCCGTATCGAAATAACAACCATTTCATTTTATGGCCTTCTTGATGTGCCCCACATGCCCCATTATGGACTTCTGACAATGCTAAATATGCCTCACTTTCTCCTAGGCATTTCAATAATACACCCTCTTGGGTCTTTTTAAACAATTCGTTCCCCATGAGGAGATATGACAATGCTCTGTATTTTGTCTTTCTATCCACGTTTAGAGTTGGGTCTGCTAAATAACTCTTCAGTGGACTTCGCCAATCTGCATCTGACAAAGTATTTATGGCTAATATTTCGAATCCCTGTTTCTCAGCATATCCCAATTTCATACTTTCCAGATCCGATGGTGTGAATCTAGTAGCCATAACTCTACCCCTTAATTCAACCAAATCCTTAAAGTTCTTGGTAGACACTTTATAACCCGAAGCCAACTGCGCTAAGTCATTTGCTTCTTGGTTCTCTATTCTTGGTATGTGTTGAATATCCATGTATTCAAATTTCCTCAATAGCCTATTGACTATGACGAAGTATACCATTAAGTTTTCCTTTATGCACTTATATTCCTTTGTGATTTGTTTGACCACTAATTCAGAGTCTCCTTTAATTTCGACTCTGGTTGCCCCCAATTCCAACAAAGCTTCAAGTCCAACAATGAGCGCTTCATACTCAGCTTCGTTGTTCGAGCAACGAGGACCATCTAATTTATACTTGAATTTTGTTGGAATTCCTTCAGGAGAAATCAGAAGGACTCCAACGCCACTTCCATTCCTGTGGGTCGAACCATCAAAGTACAATTTCCATGGTTGCATTTCGACGTAACTCATGACAGTCTGCTCAACCAACGAATGGTCCACAATGAAGTCAGAAATCACTTGACCTTTCATAGCTTTTAAAGGCATGAAAGTCAAAGAATATTTTGTTAAGGCTAAAGCCCATTTACCAACTCTGCTATGCATTATTGGTTTTGAAAGCATATGTTTAATAACATCGAAATGAGATGAAACATAAACATCAACAGGTTTTATATAATACTTGAGTTTCATACAAGAGAAATACAAACAGAGACATAGCTTTTCTAAATTGCTATATCTGGTCTCTGCATCATTTAGCACTCTACTTAAATAGTATATGGCTCTTTCGATGCCATTGCTATCTTCTTGTGCTAGCATACTACCTATACTAACTTCAGAGGCAGATATGTACAATCTCATGGGCTTCCCCCATGAAGGTGGAGACAAAATAGGAGGCTGAGAAAGGTATTCTTTTATCTTGTCAAATGCCTCCTGGTGAGCTTCGTTCCATTCGAAGGCTTGGCCTTGCTTTAGACGAAGTAACGGAGAGAAAGCTTGGGTTCTTCCACTCAGGTTCGAAATGAATCTTCTGAGGAAGTTAATTTTCCCTAGCAGAGATTGCAATTCCCTTTTTGACGTAGGTGCTTTCGTCTCCATTATGGCTTTGGTTTTGTTCTGGTTGATTTCAATCCCTTTCTTGTGAACCACAAAACCAAGAAAATCTCCAGCCTGCACAAAAAATGCACATTTAAGGGGATTCATCTTTAAGCCATGTTTTCTCATTCGCTCGAATGATTGGCTCAAATGATGCAAATGTGTTTCTGCAGATATAGATTTGATGACTATATCATCAATATACACCTGCATGAAGGTTTCAATGAAATCATGAAAAATTGAATTCATTGCCCTTTGATAAGTTGCGCCAGCGTTCTTTAAACCAAAAGGCATCACCACCCATTCGTAGGTGCCTAAGGCTCCTGGGCAACGAAATGATGTCTTTGCAACATCTTCTTCAGCAATGAAAATATGATTATACCCAGAGTATCCATCTAACATACTCAAGTATTCGAACCCTGCAGCAGAATCTACTAGCATTTCTGCCACAGGCATGGAATATTCATCTTTAGGGGTTGCAGTGTTTAAATCCCTAAAATCTATGCAAATTCTTAAAGAATCATTTTTCTTAATAACAGGTACTATGTTTGCTAACCATTCGACGTACCTTGTTGTTCTGATGAATTTGCAACGCAGCAACCTTTCGATCTCAGTTTTAATTTTTGTGAGAACCGCTGGGGCAAATCTTCTGGGAGTTTGTTTGATGGGCCTCTTGCCATCTTTGATTGGCAGTCTGTGTTCGACCAACTCCCTCTTTAAACCAGGCATCTCGTCATAATCCCATGCGAAGCAATCTTTATTATCCTTGAGGACTTCGATTACTTCCTTCTTGAGGCCTGGGCCAAGTTTTGCACTTATGTAGGTTATTCTTTTCGTTTTTTCATCCCCTAAGTTGACTTCTTCGAGTGGATCTTGTGCCAACATTTTGGCACCTGAGTTTACGGGGTCCCTTTTGAAGCCTAAGGGTTCTTTATCATAGATGGCATCCAACCTTTGATCCATCTCAAACTCTTCGAAGGGTGAGCATTTCGAACCATCCCCACTTACTTCGTTCATCTTTATAGTTGATTTATTTATTTCAGCCTCTAAGGCCGCTTTTGATTCGTTCTCAACCATATAGGCCGAAATCCTTTCGAAAAAAGTGGACTCAGTCATGGATAAGGTTGTCGAAGTCCCAGCCTGCTGGCCGTTTTTGTATAGTGCTTTCGACTCCCTCTTCTTCACTGATTATTGTTCTATCCCAGTAAAGGCCATCATGGCGAAGGGTCATGTAGTTGTGGGCGTTTCTGGTTTCATTAATCTCATCATTTGGAACACACGGAGCAATCTTTGCCAGATTTTTATCATAATCCCTCTTGTCAACTAAATTGACCGTTGACATAAAGTAACTCTAGTCTGCTTCGATGTTTTCCACGATTCCATCATCTCTCCACAGAACTAGTCGCTGGTGCATTGACGAAGGAACTGCCCCCACGCCATGGATCCACTCCCTTCCCAGCAATAAGTTATAGTTGGCCTTGGCTTCGATCACCATAAACATGGTGGGCCTACAGCTTGAGCCTATTGTCAATTCCAACTGGACCACTCCCAGTGTTTTGCCCACTTTTCCCTCATAATTGGACAGAACCATATTATGGGGCTTGATGTCTCCTTCGCGGATCTCTAATCTTTTTAGCATGAAATGGGGTATCAAATTGACTGCAGCACCCCCATCCACTAGAACTTTGTTCACACCATGGACACCAACTTTCGCCCGAATAAAAAGTGGCTTGAGATGGTTCTTCATAGTAGGTTCTGGACGTTCGAAGAACGCATTTTGTTCCTCAACAGCCCCATTGTCCATCACATAGTAGCACACAGGCCTATGTTTCATCAAATCTGTGGTGTCTTCCTCCTCATATTCATCGATTTCGGTTTCCTGCCCAAATTCGCAGGGAAGCACAGACACCACGTTACAGTTCAGGTTGAATGAAGACTCCCCCTCCGATTCGAAGTTATCTGTTATCATATCTTCGTCCTCTTTTGGGCCTGGAGTGTATTCCTTTGGTTCATCGTGTTGTACTTCAGAGAAAAGCCTCCTATTGACTGGAGGTTTGTCTTCAGTTTTATTTTTTGGTTTGTTGGTGCTAGATTCACCTTGGTTCTTTGTTGAAGTAACCCCTTTGTTTGCCACAGCTTCCCTCTCAGCCTTTCGAATCCTTTGCTGTCTGCGCCACTGGGATCTTGACATGGGGTTCCTTCCTTTGTAATTTTCTAATTTCACATCCTCCCTTTTTGCTATGTTGAATTGCCTCCTGTATGTCACAGCATGGCGTGCATTTCGTTCGGCGTTTCTCCATCTATCTTTGCCTTTGTCATTTCTGACCTGTAACCATCTATCGGTTGGCACTTTAGCAGGGAGTTTGAAAGTTACTCTTCGAGCAGCCTTGGGGTGAGGGCTATCAGGCCTTCGCTGTTTGTGTCTGCTGTCGAAACATGGGCCCATCTGGACAGTTTCTTGATGGTTCCAGCAAGGGGCGAAGGGAATCGTTTCGAAGGCTCTGGCCATGCTTTGGTCATACACAGCAGAACACCTTGGGCAAATCAAGCACTTGGTTGCCCCTTTGTAGCAGCGAAACACAAATTCCAGCAAACTTTCTCCAGCCTTGGGATAACACCTAAAAAGCTGGTTATCCTGCCGCCAATTGTTGCCAGTTCGAGTCCTCTGTACCCTTTCAAAATTCGCAGCGATTCTTTGATTGCAGAGGATGCTGCACCTAGGGCACAATATCATGCCTGAATCTCCTTTGTGGCATGTCATGAGGTAATCCTTGAGACTAGCATCTCCAGTGTGATTATCCTCCATTCTATACTTTTCTTTTTCTAAGTATTTTTCTACTTCCTCCATCTCAGAGCGAGGCCTCTCCATATCCACCATATTTATTTCAACATCTTCCCCCTTAGCTTCATCATCGCCCCATCCTGTGGGCTTTATATCTTTAATCTGAACCTTCGAACTCTCTGGGGCAGAATATTTGACCAAATAGTCAAATTTTCCACTAGGTTCCCCTAGAGTGTCCCATATTTCCTTCTGAGGGGAAATTGGCTTCGTGATTTGGACTTTCTCCAATTCCAGCCTCAAGCCTTCAGTGACTTGTGTTAGTTCTTGGTTTTGATTTCCCTGGCCTTCAATAGCCTGGGTTTCTCTTGCAACAGCTACAGGTGCGGCAATCGAAGTCTCTGGCGTATTCTGGATGTCTTCAGTGACCTCCTTATTGACTTCGACCATCACCCAGTTTTCAGTTTCAGTACCCTTCTCTCCTGTTAGGGCGTCGCTTTGATCAGTTTCCACCATGTTGATCTCTCCAATGCACGCAGGCTCGCAGTAGTTGGTGTCTGCGACGTCCAAGGGATCTTCATCCACTTTCATCTTCACCTTATCAGCAAACTTTAGTCTGCCATCTTTGATCGCGTTTTGAATTAGGTCCCTGAAAAGAAAACATTGTAAGGTTTTGTGGCCTAGGAAACTATGATATTTGCAAAATCCTCTCTTCTTTCTCTGATCCAAAGGAGGTATTTTGACATTTGATGGCACAATTAGTTGGCCATCTTTGACAAGTAAGTCAAAAATCTCGTCACATTTAGTGACATCGAAGGTATAAACCTTCTTTGGGAATTTGTCACTTTTCTCATTTTCAACAATCTCTTTCCCTTTTGTGGGAACCAATAATTTGCAGGAATAAGGCGGAGCCTGTTTTAATTCAGCGAGGTCGATTTCGACCTCTTCGAATTCGAATTCAGGATATTCTTCTGCTTCCTCAGTCCCAACATAGGAAATCCTTTCTTTCTTGCTATTCTTAAAGACTCTGGCTTTTTCGGTCTTTAGCCTTTCGACCTGTCGAACCCTATCGGCTAACTGAGCCATATCCCTCAAATATTGAGTGTCTAGTTTCTTTCGAATAGAATAATCCAAGCCACCAGCGGCCATTTCGACTAACTCATGTTCAGGCACTACTGTGTAACATCTGGATTTCAAAAGCCTAAATCTATTCAGATAATCATCTATGGGTTCGGTGAACTTTCTCTTAACACTGGCCAATTCCTTCAAGCTTATTTTCGACTGTCCCATGTAAAATTGTTCATGGAATAATCTCTCCAAGTGAGCCCAAGTATCAATGGACCCAGGAGGCAAAGTGGTAAACCAAGTGAAGGCGTTTTTAGTCAAGGAACTTGGGAAGTATTTGATCCTAAGATCTTCATTATTGGCTATATCTCCCGCTTCGGTTAGATATCTCGCTATGTGCTCGACTGTTGACTCATTGGTATCCCCAGCGAACTTTGTAAATTTAGGGACTTTATATCCCCTTGGTAAATCAGTATGCATTATGCAATCCAATATAGGAGAAGCATAATTTGGCCTTCTCATTCCTGTGTTGAGGCCATTCTGGGCCATGACTCTCTCTATCATGGTGGTTAGATTGTTTTCTGCCAAGATGTTATCGTTTCGAATTCTATGAAAGACAGTATCAGCATCTTGATTTCGACCAACCAAGACAACTCCCCTAGGTTGTTCTTCTCGAAACTCTGGGGCTTCTAGCCTTTCGACCCTTGCCCCTGGTTCCATAATTTCTCTTTGTGGGCCTGGGATTATTGGGGCTTCTAACCTTGGTGCCCTGGCCCCTAAGTTAACTTCTTCTCTGGGTGGTCTATAAATTGGGTCGTTAGCAATTTGTTCTATAACAGGCATGTTTGCTCGAAATCCCGCCTGATTCTGCCTACGCCTTTCTGGGGGAGCAAATAAATCTGCTATTCGACTCATGTTGTCAGCGTTTTCCCTGTTTGTCACAGTCACATTTTGCACTATTGGGGCAAATATCTCCTGCATGGTTTGTGCTAACACCCCTATCATATTATGGTTACTGTCATCCATCAATTGCCTAAAAGCCAACTGGTTTTCTGTGGTTAAGATAGGCATTATGCTATAACCCACTGACCCTTGGTTATTTGTCATAAACTGATTCGCCCCAGACCCAGACCCTAGTTGTGGGGATGAATTCGATGTGGAATTGTGTAAACCTGCCATAAAAGATGTTGGCATTCCATAAGAGGAATTTCTGGTTCTATTTCCATCGAAACCGGGTGGTCTAGTTAATGGAGTGGCGAAATGGGATTGTGTCCCTGATGGTGGAACGAATCCCCCAGGGTAACCAATGGTTCCAGTATTTCCTAAGATCGAACTATTAGTTGATATGCCACTTACTCCATTGGTGGCTATATTACTGGTTGAAGATGCAACAGACTGTGCATTCGAAGGGATCACATTAGATGTTCCGATCGAAGTGGACACATTAGTGCCTGTTGTATGTGGGGCATTTTGTTCCCCTTGTTGATTGTCAGAATTAGACATTTTGTCCAAACGTTTTCTTCTGGATAAAGGTTGGTTGTTGTTGGTTATTTTACCACTTCTCAGGTTCATAAAACAGCAAACTTCTTAGGTTCCAACGTTTTTATAATGGTTATGTCTCAACAATCTTCATTTCTAATATCCAATTATTGGTCCCATCGGGTGTGCCAATTTGTTTCCAGTGATTTCTGGTAAACAACCGCTAGTCTTCCAAACTATCGAATAATCTTTCTGACTGTTATTCAATTCCTCTGGTAACTCACAGGATCGACTAGATTGATCCTAGGATTCCTTGGTCATTAGGGTAACTCTCATGATCGAACATATATTCATGGTTGATATTTGAGTGTTGTATAGGTGTTTGGCTTATTTCGATTTCTCTCTTAAAGGTCTAAAGATGTAATCAAAATGTGCGTGTACGAAACTAAGTTGCATGAATAAATGTTAATTGTAAAGACATATAAAATTGCATAAAAGGCAAGCAAATGGTTTTTAATTATAAAAACAGTTAATGTAAAGGATTTCTGGAACGTAAAAGGTTTGAAATATGAAGAAAGCGTTTAATGCAAGAAATCTGTAAATGACTTTAAGTAAAAATAGGCGTTCGAAGGATAAAGCTTGAAGGTAAAGGCATGGAAAATATGACAGTTTTCTGAAATGTAAAGTGCTTGAAATGTGAAGAAAGCATTGAAATGTAAAACTTTAATGAAGAGATTTCGAAGTGAAAAGACTGTAAATGAGAAAACTTATAAATGTTATCTGACAGAACGATAAAGGAAAGTGCTGGAAATGGTAAAAGGTTTTCATTAAATCATAAATATATGGTGCTATCATACGTACATTGCTCTTGCATTCGTTTCCCTTGCCATGTGGTAGTTTGAATGTTACTGATTATTTAGTACAATAGATATGACACACGAAATCCT
Organism: Vicia faba; assembly: GCA_948472305.1. Taxonomy (NCBI): domain Eukaryota; kingdom Viridiplantae; phylum Streptophyta; class Magnoliopsida; order Fabales; family Fabaceae; genus Vicia; species Vicia faba. The sequence goes on from CATIWC010003027.1 coordinate 55,509, forward strand.
AATACTAAGACTTCTATTTATACTAATTCGACCATAACGGTCTTGCTATAGGATTATGCCACGTTCAGAACATGCAGAACAATGCCTCTTTCTTCTTTCCACGTGTCTCCAAATGCTCCAGCACATAAATTTCAAACTTCGAATGTCCCGCTTCCATTTGAATTTCAAATGCTTTGGTATTTCTCCGTTTCGAACGCACTTCCCAGACACAACCTTGTTGTTATTTCGAGACTTCTTTAGATATGTTCCCATAATTGCCACTCGAAGCTCCAGCTTTGACATGCTTATTCGAAACACTGCTTCTGCTACTTCGAAACATGACGCTTTACTTCATTTCGATCGAAATGTTTAATTCATTTGGCTTCTAATAATATTATCAAAATCTTCAGCCAACAGGGGGTCACTGAAGACGTCCACAATCAACCAGAGACTTCGATTGAAGCAGCACCTTTAGTAGTTGCGAAAGAAATCCAGGCTACTGAAGGCCAGGAAAACCAAAACCAAGAGTGGACACAGGTTACTGAAGGCCTGAGGCTAGAATTGGAGAAAGTCCAAATCACGAAGCCAAACTCCCCTCAGAAAGAAATATGGGACACTTTAGGGGAACCCAGTGGAAAGTTTGACTACTTGGTCAAATATTCTGCCCCAGAGAGTTCAAAGGTCCAAATTGAAGATATAAAACCTACAGGTTAGGGAGATGATGACACTAAGGGGGAGGATGTTGAGGTAAACATGATGGATATGGAGAGGCCTCGTTCTGAAATGGAAGAGGTAGAGAGATACTTAGAAAAAGAAAAGTATAAAATGGAGGATAATCATGCTGGAGATGCTAGTCTCAAAGATTACCTCATGATGTGCCACAAAGGAGATACATGAATAATACTATGCCCTAGGTGCAGCATCCTTTGCAACCAAAGAATCGCTGTAAACTTTGAGAGGGTACAAAGGGCGCGAACTTGCAACAACTGGCGCCAGGATAACCAGTTATTTAGGTGTTATCCTAAGGCTGGAGAAAGTTTGTTGGAATTTGTGCTTCGCTGCTACAAAGGGGCAACCAAATGCTTGATATGCCCAAGGTGTTCTGCTATGTATGATCAAAGCATGGCCAGATCCTTCGAAACAATCCCTTTCGCTCCTTGCTGGAACCACCAAGAGACTGCTCAGATGGGCCCACATTTCGATAGCAAATACAATCAACGAAGGCCTGATAGTCCTCATCCCAATGGCGCTCGAAGAGTGACGTTCAAAATCCCTGCTGAAGTGCCAACAGACAAATGGCTGCAAGTCAGAAATGACAAAGGCAAAGACAAATGGAGAAACAATGAACGAAACGCACGCCATGCTATGACATACAGAAGGCAGTTCAACATAGCGAAGAGGGAGGAAGTGAGATTAGAGAACTACAAAGGAAGAAACCCCATGTCAAGATCTTAATGGCGAAGGCAACAGAGAATTCGAAAGGCTGAAAGGGAAGCTGTGGCAAGTAAAGGGGCAACTTCAACAAAAAACCAAGGTGAATCTAGCACCAACAAACCCACACCAAAAAATAAAACTGAAGACAAACCCCCAGTTAATAGGAGGCTCTTCTCCGAAATACAACCAACTGAACCAAAGGAATACACTCCAGGTCCAGAAGAGGACGAAGATATGCTAACGGACAACTTCGAATCAGAGGGGGAGTCTTCGTTCCATATCAACTGCAACGTGGTATCTGTGCTTCCTTGTGAGTTTGGACAGGAAACTGAAATTGACGAGTATGAGGAAGAAGATACCATAGATCTGATGAAGCATAGGCCTGCGTGCTACTATGTGATGGATAATGGAGCTGTCGAGGAACAGAATGCGTTCTTCGAACGTCCAGAACCAGCTATGAAAAACCATTTGAAGCCATTATTCATTCGGGCAAAGGTTGGTGCCCATGGCGTAAATAAAGTTCTAGTGGATGGGGGTGCTGCAGTCAACTTAATCCCCCATTTCATGCTAAAAAGGTTAGAAATACGCGAATGTGACATCAAGCCACACAACATGGTTCTATCCAATTATGAATGGAAAGTAGGCAAAACACTGGGGGTGGTTCAATTGGACTTGACAATAGGCTCAAGTTGTAGGCCCACCATGTTCATGGTGATCGAAGCCAAGGCCAACTACAACTTGTTGCTGGGAAGGGAGTGGATCCATGGTGTAGGAGCAGTTCCTTCGTCAATGCACTAGCGATTAGTTTTGTGGAGAGAAGATGGGATCGTGGAAAACATTGAAGCGGACCAGAGTTACTTCATGTTAGCAGTCAACTTAGTTGACAAGAGGAATTATGACAAACATCTGGCAAAGATTGCTCCCTGTGTCCCAAATGATGAAATCAATGAAACTAGGAACGCACACTACTACATGACCCTTCACCATGATGGCATATACTGGGATAGAAGAATAATCAGTGAAGATGAAGGAGTCGAAGGTACTATACAAAGACGGCCAGCAGGCTGGGAATTCGACAACCTTACTCATGACTGAGTCCTCCTTTTTCGAAAGGATTTCGGCCTATATGGCTGAGAACGAATCAAAGGCGGCTTTAGAGGCCGAAATGAATAAACTTGATGTAAAAATGAACGAAATAAATGGGGATGGCTCAAAAGGCTCACCCTTTGAAGAACTTGAGATAGATCAAAGGCTGGACACCATCTATGATAAAGAACCCTTAGGCTTCGAGAGGGACCCCATAGACTCAGGTGCCAAAATGTTGGCGCAGGATCCACTCGAAGAAGTGAACTTAGGGGATGAGAACACGAAAAGAATAACCTATATAAGTGCAAAACTTAACCCAGGCCTCAAGCAGGAAGTGATCGAAGTTCTCAAGAAAAACAAAGATTGCTTCGCATGGGATTATGACGAAATGCCTGGTTTAAAGAGGGAGTTAGTGGAACATAGACTTCCAATCAAGGATGGCAAGAAGCCCATCAAGAAAACTCCTAGAAGATTCGCACCAGTGGTTCTCACAAAGATCAAAGCTGAGATCGAAAGGTTGCTGCGTTGCAGATTCATCAGAACCACAAGGTATGTAGAATGGTTAGCAAATATAGTGCCTGTTATTAAGAAAAATGGTTCTTTGAGAATCTGCATAGATTTTAGGGATTTAAATACTGCAACCCCTAAAGATGAGTACTCCATGCCTGTGGCAGAAATGTTAGTAGACTCTGCTGCAGGATTCGAATATTTAAGCATGTTAGATGGATACTCTAGAGAGAAGAGAGGAAGAAAAGATTCAGAATGTGGGAAGAAAAGAAAAAGACTAAGTTGATGGGTTTTTATAGTGTGGAAGTTTAAACATCCACTGAGTAAAATTGTGATACGTGGTAGTCGTGGGTTGGTTTGAGAAGGAGGTGGCGTAAAGTTAATATTGGTAATAGGCGTGATTAAATAATAATCATTGTTTTGTAACTGCACCATGCTGTGAAATGGTTCAAGGCGGTTAAGGAATCTGAAAAGTGTCATGATTGACGTGACTGGAGTCGTATGCAATAAATGTTACGATGATTCAAAGGTCGCATCAAAATCTTGCGTATATGTTTAAAATAGGTATTTCTCAAAGGAATCGAAATACATATTTTAAAGGGGCATTTTGTTGGCTGAAGATTTTGATGATATTATTAGAAGCGAAGCAAATTGGACGTTTCGATTGGAATAAAGAAGAATGTCATGTTTCGAAATGGTAGAAGCAGTGCTTCGAATGGGCATGTCAAAACTCTGAGCTTCGAGTGACAGTTATGGGAATATATTCAAAGAAGTCTCGAAATGGTAACAAAGCTGTGTCCAAGAAATGCGTTCGAAGCGAAGAAGTGCCAAAACATTTGAAATTCAAATGCAAGCGGGATGTTCGAAATTTAAAATCTGTGCGCTGGAGCATTTGAAGACGCGTGGAAGCAAGAGAAGGGCATTGCTTTGCATGTTCTGAACGTGGCAGAATCTTATAGCAAGACCGTTATGGTCGAAGTAGTATAAATAGAAGTCTTAGCGTTAGGATTTCGTGTGTCATATCTATTGTACAAAAAACTCAGTAAACATTCAAAATACCACATGGCTAGGGAAACGAATGCACGAGCAATGTACGTATGATAACACCAAGTGTTTATGATTTAATAAAACTCTTTATCATTTCCAGTATTTTCCTCTATCTTCATGCCAATATTATTCAAAAGCCTTTGCATTAAAGTATTTTCATTCGAAGTCTTTTTACTGATGCCTTACGTTTAAATGTTTTCTTTCCATTTCAAATCCTTTACTTTCAGAAACTTCTGTATATTTCATGCCTTTATCTTCATGCTTTTATCATTCGAATACCTTTTTCATTTAAAGTCATTTTACTGATTTCTTGTATTAAAACGCTTTCTTCATATTTCAAATCTTTTACATTCTAGAGAATCTTTTACATTACATGTTTTTATGTTTCGAAGTCATTTACTTGTCTTTTCTGCAGTTTTTACATGTCTTTACAATTGAACTTTATTCATGCAATTTAGTTTCGCGCGCATTTACTTGATCATGTTATTAGATCTTTAATAGAGTAATCGAAGTAAGTTAAACACCTACACAACATTCTAAATGCCAACCATGAATATGAGTTCTATAATGAGAGTTATCCAAATGACCAATACATCCTAGGATCAATCTAGTCGATCCTGCAAGTTACCAGAGAGATTAAATAACAGTCATTAAGTTTATTTGATAGTTTGGAGGACTAGCGGTTGTTTACCAGAAATCACTGTAAACACCCGGATGATGTACGTCGTACCTTTCAACTTTTCTACTTTCAAATTATTTATATATTACATTTTCATTAACCTGGTTTAATTTTATGCGCAGTTTGTTTGGAGACCATATTTGGGTTTGGGCCATGAACCAAACCCCGAGGATGCAGCAATTTGGAGCGCCAAGACTGCAATCATACGGTTCAATATTGTGGAGATGCACCACAGCGACCGTGTGAAGATGCAGTTTGGAATGCATCAAGTGATACCCAGCGATCCAACTTGTTTGTCCCCGTGGCATCTCAAAAGGGTCGACGCCCAATAGGGTCTTACCAACTAGAAAGACTTTACTCTAGAATGGTGTAAGATGTGGCAGAGACGTCACCGACATGTCTTGCAATTCCCGGTTTTCCTCAATCATGGTAATATGCGACACACGGATCAATATTTATCTTGGTACATATCAGTTAGTAACCCTAAAATGCACGTGTCTCATCCAAGGTATTTGGTTGACCCACGAACACAATGGGCACAACCCTCATTTCCCCAACAACAAACCCAACACACATCAACCTCCCACCAACCCCCCAGACGAAACAAAACCACAAACACCCAACCACAGTCGCCACCACAATACAATTACACCCACATGCCCCATAACCAACCACAATCACCACCTCAGTACCAATACCCCCATATGCCTCACACCCAACCGCAGTTTCAATCACAATACTAACACACCCGCATACCCCACACACAATTTCAGTCTTCTGCATATCCCAATATGGGTCCTTCAACATCCAACCTTAGCCCTGATCTAGGAATGTCAGAAGATTATGAACCAACCGACCCAACTTACCATCAACCACAATATCACCAAACCACCTAACATCCTCAATACCAAACACCCCAAGATCCATTTCCTTTCTACCCCCCGTACTCAGACGACCAATGCTACAGACCAACCATGGAACCCCATCCACCACCAACACGACCAAACTTTGAGGGTATGGGTAACCGACGGTACAAAAGCGGATCTTCTAGATATGGAGATCTGACTGATTTCATGGATCTGGAACGCATTGACTTCGCTGGGCCATCGACCCTGCCACAACAGGAAACGCGACGAAACCCAGCACGGGAAAGGCGAGGACGGGGATGCGGAACCGGGGGTCATTACCGGGTTCCGGGGGACCACTGATTAATCTGTTTTTTTATGTAATACTTATGTGTGTAATCATATTTTGTAAATAAAAAGTCAATTTTGTTGATCCTATATCGAATACGTAACGCACCGCATTGAAAAAAAACGCGAAAATTGCCCTAGCAAATGCACTAAGGCGCCATCTCACTTGGCTTAGGGCAAGCCCTAAGCACCTAGGCGCCAAGTGAGATGGTGCATCCCCTTAAAAGGTAGGTGTAGACGCCAAGTGAGATGGCTCCTCCTTTGAGGAGTCATCTGAAACATGGTTATTTGCGTAATTTTTTCCGAAACATGATTATTTGTGAAAAAAAATTTAATACATGATTATTCCAAAAAAAAAATTCAATTATTGGAACTGTTATGCTTCATGAGATAATTACTTTAGAACATATCACTTTCATGACATTTTTATTTTTTTAATCGAACTAAATTTATTATTATTATTAAATAAAAATAAAAACATTTTATCGTTTTTCAAGATGTTGCAAGTTTAATACTACACATAATGTTTTTAATTTTCTAAAATATTTAATAACTTTATGCCTTTTAATTTTTCAATTACTTTAATACCAATATTTTCTTTCAATGTTTATTATGATTATTATTTATTTAAATAGATTATGTACGTCTTTCAACATTAGACATCTTTTAAATATTCTCTTTTAACTCCTAGTTATTATTATATGGAAAAACAAAATCATGATGTAATTAATTATGATTTATTTTTTAATATTATTTTAATGTAATTGTTCAAGTTCAGATTCAATTTTTAAAAATGTTAAATTTTATTATAGTATTAATATTTATAAATTATCTATTGTTATGAAAGTAATGAGAAACAATATAATAAAATAGTATAAACGAATGAGAGAAAAAAAAATTAGAGAAATAGTATTGTATTATTCTCATTATCAGTGTCGATTTCAAGTATAATATGAGTCATATTTATAGGACATATGTAATAAATAAAAAAATCAATTGAATTTTCCTAATTGATGGACATCCATAAACATTTCATTTATAACACCCCTTGAATGTCCATAAAAAATATGCCTCGTTAAAAGCTTACTCGAAAAAATCCATTAGATAAAATTCTAGTGAAGGAAAAAGAGTACATCATTCTTTTTGAAGATATTATTAATACATATTATTAGAAATAAGAAAGAAAATTATAGGGAGACAATCATCCATTATTCAACCGTATCTCTTGGGTGTTTGTTCAGGATATACATCGTTAAAACCTTACTAGTAAAAAATAAGTGGAAAAGAAATCTAGTGAAGGAAAAAGAGTATAATATTCTTTTAAGAAAAATTCATTTCTCCCCCTCAGCTGAGCAATTATTTATTCGACGATGAAGATCAATCTTTTGCACTAACAAATCTGCAAGATGAACAAGTTTGTTGGAGCTTAAATCACCACTTTGTTGAAGATCATTAGTGAAAAATAATTTTACAGAAATGTGTTTTGTTTGATCTCCTTTAATGTAACTATCTTTTAGTTGAGCAATGCATGTAGTATTATCTTCATATATGGTTGTTGTATTTCTTTCAAGAAGTCAAATTACAAGTCTTTTGTATGTGTTAAATTTGGGATCTCAATCAAGCGCATTCTTGATTTGTCTCATATAGTACTAAAAATTTCTTCATAATTAAATGAAGTCGTTGCTATGATTAGTTTTGCAGGTCTTCTTGAAATAGTTGTACCATCAGAAGTAAATAAACAATCTTTGCGCTGTACGTTATAAGGATTTGACAAGTAATTTATTTCTACATAACCTGTTAAATATAATTTGGATATTTTGGAATAAAACAAACTCATGATCATTTACCCTTAAGATAATGAAGTATATGTTAGACTCTGTTCAAATGTCTTCGTGTAGGTGAAAAATTATATCTTGCTAGTAGAGTTATAGAAATTAACATATTATGGTGAGCATAGTTAGCAAGATAGATTAGTATTTGAATTACACTAGGATATGATACTTCAGGATCAATTAATTTGTCATCCTCTTCTCGAGGTCTAAAAGAATTGTCTGTACATCCCATGATCTAATATCATAGAGGTAGACAACATAAGAGATTTGTCCATATAAGATCATTTTAACATTTTTTGCTATATATGAGATTTACTCATATAAAAACGTTTTAACATTTTTGCTATATAACCCTCTTGGTGAATAAAAGTTCCACTGTCTAAATGTTCATTTAGTAAGGACCTTTTCTTTCCCAAGTCCTTTATTTTAAATAATTTCTTTAAAATTTTATAGCTTTTGGAATCTCTTCAGGAGTTCCAATAATTTTATGTCATCTACATAGACAAATATTATAGAAAATTATTTTCTAGAACTTTTCATAAAAATACAAGAACTTATGGACTTATTTGTATATCTTCCCCTTAGCAAATATTCATTGAGACAATTATATCACTTGTGTCTATATTATTTTAGCCCATAGATATAATTGTTCAATCTTATGTTCTTATCAAGTGAGCCATACAAATAGGATGTTACAATATCCATCATGTTGAAATCAACTCCTTCATGTGCTACCAGACTAATAAATTATCAAAAATCATTTGAATCCACTACATATGTATATCTTCATCAAACTCGATCTTAGATCTTTGTGAAAATCATTGAGAAAAAAATTAAACTTTATATTATTCTTATTTTACTTTTTCACAAAAACTCATTTATATCTTATTTATTTCACACCTCGAGGTATTCAGACTACAGGTCCAAAAGTGATTCGCTTTTAAAGTGAGTTTAATTATTCTTCAATTGAATTTTTTTATTCTGACTGATTCTCACTTTGTCTATAATTTTGGATAGACTCTGATTCATGATCTATTCATTTTGTTCAATTCTCACGTTGTCTATAATCTTTGATAGACTTTGATTCATGATTTGTTCATTTTGACCAATTCTCACGTTGTCTATAATCTTTGGTAGACTTTGTTTCATTGTCCTCGTTATCGTTTATCATATTTAGGATTATATTCTGTACAAATATATTGTCAATGTCAAATTTATTTAGCTATCTTAATTTTGGTTCCATTACATTTCATCTATGACATAATTTATCGAGATCTCTTTATTTCATATTTCAAGTATTTGATTAGTTCTTCTGGAATTGAAAAATAAATTATGTTAAAGTACTCTTAGAATTTTCATATCCTCACTTGGGTCATCTTTAACTTTAATTTCTTTTCTTGGAAGAGAAATTTTTAACATTGGAATCCACTTTTTTTACCATGCTTCAGGCGTGGTTATAACTTATTTGCAATATTAGATTGTCTAATAGGAGAATCCACTTTGAGAGGAGTATTAGTATCTAATAATTTTTTCATAAACTTTGCAAATGAATTATGTTTTAAACTTCGAGGATCAAAATGATACGATACTATTTTATTTTAAATTATTCATTTGAACTTCTGGTTTACATTTTCAGCTGCTTATTCTCTCCTCCTAATATTGAGAAAATTAATTTATCAATTGATAATCAGTCCACTAGGCTTTCAACAAGTATCTAATTATTGAATCAAGATACATCCTCAGATACATGATTTATATGAAAGACATTTTCACAACATTCTTTTAAAACTCATCTTAGCGTACTATATTGGAGCTATTGAATAATTACAATACATTCAAAAATTTACTTAAATGAGACGTATTAGGTTATTAACATAAAATAATTTGTAAGTTAAGAAGAGAGTTAACATATACTATCTTGTTGGCTTATTGCAAATAAATATATTAATATTCATATTTGGGTGTTTCAAATATGTAATTTAGTCTTTATGATCTCACAAACGATAATCATACAATTAACTTTAGACGTCTAAAGAATGGTTCTTCAAGTTCATTTTTTTATGAACATGTGCTATAGGATGTTTAATATTAATTTTAATAATATATGTGATACTTATAAAAAAATGTTCCGAAAAATTCAGAAATTGAGATTTTAGTCTGAGAAAACAACTTCACAAATTTCTAGTTGTGATGAGTAGACAATAAATATTTTCATGATATTTTAGTTGATGCAACAATTAATATATGAAAAAGCTCAATCTCTCTGATTTTTTATTTTTGTAGAAACACACAAAGTTTATTGGATTGAAGAAACTTCTGGTTCTTCAATACTAGTTTTCACACCATGATACATATTAATATTCTTTTAGTTGAGAAAACAATTTTACAATCTTCTGGTTGTGAGAAGACAAAAAAATGCATGATCTTTAAGTCAATGCAATAATTAATATCATAAAATATTTAAATTGTCTACATGATTTATATATTGATTCACAAATATCACCTTATATATGTTATATAAAACCGGTTTCACAAATAACATAATTTCACATCATAATTCATCACGGATCACCCAATTGATTTTTTCCAACAACATTCTTAAATTTGATTTTGATTTGTAAACTTCTGGTTTGCAATTATGCTTGTGCTTTAATTGTTCTAACTAATTTCAATAGTGAAAATATAATTAGAATTTTATTGTTATCAAAATAAAAATAGATATTTTAAACAAATGATTAATTTTTTATTTGATTTAATTCTTATAAATTAAATATAAAGAATTAAAAAAAATAATTATTCATTTTAATAATTAAACAAAATAAAAATATCATAAGTACATTTCAATAGAAAAATATAAGGAATAAATAAGAATCAGGAAAAATAAAAACATAATATATATATATATATATATATATATATATATATATATATATATATATATATATATATATATATATATATATATATATATATATATATATATATATATATATATATATATATATATATATATATATATATATATATATATATATATATATATATATATATATATATATATATATATTTCAATAGAAATTATTCAACCATAATTATAAACACACTTTAGTGTAACATTTCAATTTTAATGTATAAAAAATTAAAGGATAAATAAATAATTATACAACATTTATTTAATCTCTTTTAATAAAATAATTAAATAGTATTCAATTTGATTTTATTCAAATATATTGTGTTTTAAATTATTCATCATTATAAGGTCAAATTACTACACTATAACTTATAATAATAAAAATCATAATTTTCACGCTAAAAAGTAAAAGTAAAAGTCTTAATCACAAAGAAATGTATTATTATTATTATCATTCTATTTTTTATTAATGAAATCAAACTTAAAAAAACATAAATAGTTTATTTACTTATAAGAATATAATATAATCCAATATGTGTCAATTAATTTTTTTTAATAATAAAAATCTAAATCACAATTATGATTAATATTTCAAGATATTTTTGAAAGTTTATTCTTGATTGTTGATTCTTATAGAACTCAACCAATATTCTTTATTAACAATGATTAATAAAAATTATAATTCACAAATGTCATTATTCTTAGATAACAATGTAATTCTTTAGGGATGATTTAACATTTTTGTTTGTTTTTACGAAATTGTTAAATCCTTCTGGGATATTTCACTATTATTAATGCAATCTTTCTTGGATTGGATAATATTATTGGTGCAATTATTTTGCTAATTTTTAATATAATTGATGCAATTCTACTAAGATTTATAAATATTATAGATGCAATCCTTCTGAGATTCATCTTTCTGGAGTTCATTAATATTATTTTTCAGAGATGTTTTATAAATTCTTCGAAAACTATATAACGTTATCCTTTAGGGATGCTTTATAAGTTTTTCAGGAACTTAAAATAGTTGATAAGTTTTTCAAGAATTTATATAAATATTATTTTGCTATCCTTCAGGGATGCTTGATAATAATCATTAATTTTCTTTTCTTTTTTTCTAATCAATATATTATAAATAATAGGTAGAAAATGTATATAATAAATTAAAAAGAAATAATGTAATCTTACAACACCAACTTTCAAGTCTTTGAGCTCCGTGTTGATAACGTGTTAGGAAAGTAATGAGAAACAATATAATAAAAGAGTAAAAACGAATAACAGAGGAGAAAATAATATTGTATATTCTCATAATGAGTGTCCATTTCCAATAAATATGAATACTATTTATAAAATATATGTAATAAATAGAAAATCAATTGAAAATTCCTAATTGATGGACATTCATAATTATTTCATGGAGACAAAATATCTATTTTGATCCCTTAAATATACCCTTTGAGTTAAGATTAATCCCTTAACTTTTTACGTGTCAACTTTGTCCCTTAACTTTCAAAAAGTTTAATTTTAGTCTTTTTTTGTCTAAATAGCGACGAATTTAGCGACCAATTTCTAAGTTTTCAAGTCGTTAATTAGATAAAAAAGACTAAAATGAAACGTTTTAAAAATTAAGGGACCAAGTTGACACGGAAAAAATTAAGGAAAGAATCTGAACCCAAGAGTATAGTTAAGGGACCAAAATATATATTTTTCCTTCCATTTATAACATCTATTTTATTTTATAAATTAAATCAATTTTGTTCTTATTCTGTTCAGTTGAACAAAAATATTATGTTTAGTTCTGTCTAAGTGACCACCGTAAAAATTGTAGACTAACAAACTTAAGCAATTATATGACAAAATATCTCATCTTAACATACTTACAAAAATTATTATTACAAAAGTATTATGTTTAGTTCTGTCTAAATATAACTTTTAAATTATATTAGTACTAAATGATTTTATTTTGGTGGAAGCAATCGAGGAAGAAATGGCGAGAATAAATTTGACAAGAATAATGTTCAGTGTTACAATTGTCAAAAGTATGTATATTTTTCCTGAAGAATGCTATGCCAACTAGAAGGATTCACAAGAAGATGAAGCAATACTTGCAAGGAAACTAAATGATGATGAAAACTCGCATGGATGAAATAAATGATTGGTTTGTAAAAATTAATTAAGCTATTATGAACGAGATGAAATTTGTAGACAATGACACTCTAGGAGCTGGAGGAATTGGTCGTGTATCAATCAAAATAAAAAATGGTGACTATTCTTTAATTACAAATGTGTTATACAATCAAGGAATCAAATGTAGTCTTTTAAGTATAGGTCAATTGCTTGAAAAGAATTACAAGACTTACATGAAAGGCATGTTTTTGAAAGTTCTAGACTAAACTAGAATTTTTATTCTAAAGGCTCCCAAGTCAAATAATAGAACCTTCAAATTCAAGCTCAATGTGATGGAGCATATGTGATTGAGAATAACTTCTAGTATATAGGAATGAATGAGTGATTTAAAATGGATATGTGCAATGAAAGAATAGTTGGAGTCAATTGAAAGTAACAAGACATGTGAGCTAGTTAATCTTCCGTAAGGAAAGAAAACAATTGGTGTAAAATGGGTGTTTAAAGTAAAATTGAATCCCATAGGAGAAGTGATTAAGCACAAACCCAAACTAGTGGTAAATGGGTTCTTACAAAGAGAATGTGTGGACTTTGATGAAGTTTTTGCTCCTCTGGCCAGAATTGAGACCATTAGGCTAGTTGTTGCAATTACAAATAAAACAATTGTTTCAACTATAAAATGGATGTCAAATCAATATTTCTAAATGGTCCCTTAGAAGAAGAAGAAGTGTTTGTAGCTCAGACTTCTGATTTTTTGAAAAACCTTGAATCAAAAGTGTAACAATTGAGGAAAGTATTGTATGGGCTCAAGCAAGCTCATAGGGCTTGGAACAAGATGATTAATGACTTTCTACAAGATATAGGATTCAATAAGTGTGTATTTGAAAATGGAATGTATATTAAAAAAGATACAAGTGAGGGAGTGATCATTATGTGTCTATGTTAATGACCTGCAATTATCATAGGAAGTAATGAAGACTATGTTGGTGAATTTGGAAGTGGTCTATAAAAGGAGTTTCAAATAATAGATCTTGGCCACATATTTCCTTGGTATTGAGTTCTGAAAAACTAGCAAAGGACTGCTATATGCGTCAAAAAACACTTTATATCCTGAAGAAATTTGAAATGGAACAATGTAATGCTCTTATAACACCTGCATAACCAATTTAGCAACTATCAAAAGAAGCTGATGAGAAAGTAGTTGATTCAACATAATATTTAAGGCTCATTGGATCAGTGAGGTACTTGTGCAACACAAAACGATACCTAACATACATTGTGGGAATTGTGATTTGTTTATAGAGAAACCAAAAGTGTCACACTTAGTAGTAGTCAATAGAAGATGGAGGTACATCACAAGTTCAATTGATTGTGATATCTTATTTCTAGCACTTCACTGTTAGAGGTGCACACATATGCTTGAATGGATATACACTCATGCTCGATTTTATTTAGTTTAGATCAAGCCATTAAATGCACTGGACTGCGGGATTGCTCACAACAATCAAATGTTACGATGAAATATTTTGCCATATAATTGCTTGGATTTGTTAGTCTGCAATTTTAGGGTGTAGACTTAGACAGAACTAAACAGAATATTTTTGTTCAATCGAAGAGAATAAGAGAAAAAAATACTTTATAAAATAAAATAACTAATTTATAAATATTAATACCATAATAAAATTTAACATTTTCAAAAATTGAATTTGAACTTGAATACTTATATTAAAGTAATATTAAAAAACAAATTATAGTTAACTAAATCGTGATTTTCTTTTGACAAATACCATAGTTCAAAAAGATGTGTGATGTTGAGAGACCCACATAATCTATTTAAACAAATAATAATCATAATGAACATTGAAAGAAAACATTGATAATATTAAAGTCATTGATAAAGTTATTTTTATAAACATAAATAATTTAAAAAATATTTTGTTAAAAAGAAAAAGTATATTGTTGATACAATTATTTTTATAAACAAGAATAAATTACAAATATTTTTATAAATGAGAAAAAGTTATTTGTTAATACAATTATATTTATAAACAGGAATAAATTATAAATATTTTTATACAATTATTTTTTATAAACAGAAATAAGTTACAAATATTTTTCTATAGAAGAAAAGTCTCCTATTGATACAATTATCTTGGAAAAATATCATTTTTAGTCCCTTAAATTTACCTCGAGATCCATTCTGGTCTCTTATCTTTAAAAAGTATCAAAGTGGTCCCTTAACTCGGGATCTAAACAATATATCAAATCACTACACCACTTTACACTTGCTTGTATGTGTTACAAAATGACTTAGTTTCATTGTCTAGATTCTTTCTCTTTATTCAAAACTCATCTTCTTACTGTTCTTATTCAATATTTCAACTTCCTTTTTTTTCTTCCTGGAACCGTGCATATTTGTAAACTTAAATCTCAAACTAGAAACTAGTTGAAGTTGAATCTCATCTACGCATAAACAGATGGCTAAGGTAGCTCCAACAACAACTATGAAGAGGCTAGAAAACTAAGATTGGAACAAAACTAAGATTAGTTTTCCCTCTTTCTCTCTGTAGAAACGCTGTCTCAAACGAAATGTTTTTGATTGGAATGACACATTTACCATATCATTGAACTGCATTAAGGTAACATCAAAATGTTAATGTAACCAAAGTACATTAAAAAAGTGCATGACATTAAGGTAACATCAAAATGTTAATGTAACCAAAGTACATTAAAAAAGTGCATGACAAGAATAGAAAAATAGAGGCATACCCATCTTGCTCCAGTGTCAACTGGACCAAACCCATTAATTGATGTGTACTCGTTAAAGTACTGTGGGATAGATAAGCCCAGGAAGATAGAGAAGCCTAATACAAACTTTGTCCTAAAACTGTCGAGGTTGCAGAATTGAAGAAAACTTAGACCTCCAGAACCTACAAATGGTCATTAAAAGTGCTTATTGTAAGCATCAAAGTAACTGAAAAGAAGTATCCATGGCTGGCATAAGTGCTTATCGTATATTCACGGGCAGATGATCGGGTTAAAAACACTGCACTTAAACTTTCATCTTACCTAGAATTGAAAAGAAAATCATAAACCCGACGAATATTGGCACCACTCTTCAACTACCGACACATGTTAAAGCCAAAAGACCAACATTTTCTCTATAAGAAAACAAAAACGAACACAATTCTCTCATCACCAAGGATGTTTCCTCTTAATTATGTGGGGTGAACAAGCAGAATAGATAGATTCTTACACAGATACAAAAGATCAAATCCCAGTTCCAAACAATCTCGATAACAGAATGCCAACACCCTGAAGAGCGGATACAAAATATATAATTATCAGTGTTAGTTTCCTAAGAAAGAACTACTATTGTTTTTATAAATGCATTTAAATTAATTTGTGGATATTTGAATGCAATAATATTCAATGAAGCTAGTAAGAAGATGAGTTTTGAATAAAGAGAAAGAATTTAGATAATGAAACCAAATCATTTTGTAACACATACAAACAAGTGTAAACTGGTGTAGTGGTAAAATAAATAGTATGTTATTTAGCAACCAAGTGTTCATGTCTTTGAATCTTATCTAAAATAAATTTTGTAGAAATTTTATGGGTATTTAATGCCCTCACATACCACGCGTATGACAAACTAGCCAGGAAGGACTGCGTCACATTACATCCAAGCAAATGTTAATGGTGTTTCAAAAAATTAGACGGAAAGAACTAACGTGGACCTTTTATAAAAACGAGAACAAGTTTAAATATTTATATAAATAGGAAAAAGTATATTGTTGATATAACTATATTTATAAATGGGAATAAGATGAAAATATTTTTATAAACACAAAAAATATATTGTTGATTCAATTTTGTTTGTAAACGGGAATAAGTTGCAAATATTTTTATAAATAAGAAAATTTCTACTGTTGATACAATTATTTTTATAAACAATAAATATTTTTATAAACGGACACACAATTTCTAAACACTTATATTGTATCAAATAAGCGTATTGTTTTTACAAATATTGGAAAATATTACTTGGATCAATACATAAAGGTTTATACATATTATTATTTTATATTTGTGATTATGTGAATTTTATAATTTGTAAAACAAATTTTAAAACTGACAAATGAGATATCGCAGCGTGTAATATGAATCTCGACGGAACACGTGTGATAGCACGAGCATCCTACTAGTTAGTATATCAAATAGAAATTTAGAGAAAATCAAATAATAGGTGAAGTGAAGATCACTTATTAAGGGATAAGATGAAATAGAAACAACAACAAGAGTGGCTCACGGCTAAAAAATACAAGCTTTTCCTCTGTAATAAGTATTCCTTCAAATTCCTTTTCACCACTAACTAAAGAAAACAACATTAAACGTTTAACTTTATCAATCAAACAAAATATAAGAGAAGAGTAAAAAACACGATGGCAAGAGAAACTCTTTCGATTGATGTCGTGAAAATAAAAAGTTAATGAGAAATAACTTACTTTTAAGGGTACACAGGTCAATAAGATAAGAGGAAGTAACATATAGAAGGTCGTGGATGACATGCGGCGTGGACGGTAAGGCACAAGAGGCGTGAGAGAACACAAAAGAGGTGTTGGAGAAGACTTCGTGCATAAGGAGGATTTGAGAGAAGCATCTTTAGAGATGTTGTAAAGCTCTCTGATATGGTTAATACCGTTAAATGGTCTTTTGAAAGTCTTTTTCTTCAAGAGAAAGCATCAATTGCATTCCATCTGTCTTTTGCAATTTTTCTGCTAGGTCTTCACGTGATTAGAAGAGGACAAAATGTCTTTAGAGTTTGATAGTGACCTATTAGAGTTTCTTGATCCTTGAGTTTTAACTGGCTCTAGGTTTTGTGTCTTCATAAGTAGACTTCACTCAAAATCTGGGATCATCTATTTCAAATCCTTGACTAGGTTTAAAGTTTAAGTATTCAGGTTTAGATCCTTCCCAGGTTGATTTTCTTTAAAAGTTGATCTCCTTCATAAACTGATTCTTCAGAGTGTGATCTTCAAAATCTGCATCTTAAGGCTTGTCTTTGAATGTTCAATGCAGTGTCAGAAATGACTTTTAATCAGAATTTTAATCTATACTCTTGCACACGAGAACACATATTAGTATACATAATTGGTCTTTAAATATTTTGTTATCATCAAATCCTTAAGGATGTGGTGCAAACCAAATTTATTCCAACAAGTCAACCCAAGATCTCAATCCGCTATTGGATCAAACACGAGATATGATTCTGAAGCCAATCATTGAAAGATAAAGAGTTTAGCTGAGACTTATGGTGGAGCGACAGAGTCAAATCCAAGCCAAAAAAAATACATTTCTCCTCCAACTCTTTCACATTAGATGATACATAGAAGAAAATGTTATCATTACGAGCCAACCAAATAGTCCATACCACACATGCCAACTCAGAATAAACATTTTCCTATTGGGCCCGATCTAATCCTCATTGTTTGTACCTTTTCCTTCTGAGATTCATCTTTCTGGAATTCGTTAATATTATTCTTCAGAGATGCTTTATAAGTTCTTCGAGAACTATATAACGTTATCCTTTAGGGATGCTTTATAAGTTCTTCAGGAACTTAAAATAGTTGATAAATTTTTCAACAATTTATATAAATATTCTTTTGCTATCCTTCAGGGATGCTTGATAATAATCATTAATTTTCTTTTTCTTTTTCTAATCAATATATTATAAATAATAGGTAGAAAATATATATTATAAAATTAAGAAGAAATAATGTTACCTTACAACACCAACTTTCAAGTCTTTGAGCTTTGTGCTGACAACATGTTAGGAAAGTAATGAGAAACAATATAATAAAAGGGTAGAAACGAATTAGAGAGGAGAAAAATAGTATTGTATTATTTTCATTATCAGTGTCCATTTCTAGTACAATATGAGTATTATTTATAGAACATATGTAATACATAGAAAACAATTAAAAATTACTTAATGATGGACATTCATAAACATTTCATTTAGACAAAATATATATTTTAATCCCTTAAATATACCCTTGAGTTCAGATTGGTCCCTTAATTTTTGTGTGTGTCAACTTGGTCCCTTAACTTTCAAAAAGTTTCATTTTAGTCCTTTTTGTCTAAATAGCGACGAATTTAGTGACCGATTTCTAAGTTTTTCAGTCGTTAATTAGACAAAAAGACTAAAATGAAACATTTTGAAAGTTAAGGGATCAAGCTGACACAAAAAAAATTAAGGAAACAATTTGAACCCAAGAGTATAGTTAAGGGACCAAAATGGATATTTTGCCTTCCACTTATAACATCTATTTTATTTTATAAATTAAATCAATTTTGTTCTTATTCTCTTTAGTTGAACAAAAATATTATGTTTAGTTCTGTCTAAGTGTGCATCTTAAAATTATAGACTAACAAACTCAAGCAATTATATGACAAAATATCTCATCCTAACATACTTATAAAAATTATTGTTACAAAAATATTATGTTTTGTTCTGTCTAAATATAACTTTTAAATTATACTAGTATTAAATATTCAGTGTTACAATTGTAAAAAATATGTGCATTTTTCTTGAAGAATGCTATGCCAACTAGAAGGATTCACAAGAAGATGAAGCAATACTTGCAAGGAAACTAAATAATGATGAAAACTCGCATGGATGAAATAAATGATTGGTTTGTAAAAATTAATTAAGCTATTATGAACGAGATGAAATTTGTAGACAATGACACTCTAGGAGGTCGTGTATCAATCAAAATAAAGAATGGTGATTATTCTTTAATTACAAATGTGTTATACAATCTAGGAATCAAATGTAATCTTTTAAATATAGGTCAATTGTTTGAAAAGAATTACAAAACTTACATGAAAGACATGCTTTTGAAAGTTCTAGACTAAATTAAAATTTTTATTCTAAAGACTCCCATGTCAAATAATAGAACCTTCATGATTGAGCTCAATGTGATGGAGCATATGTGATTAGGAATAACTGCTAGTATATAGAAATGAATTTGGCACTATATACTTT
The DNA here is from genome assembly GCA_948472305.1 of Vicia faba. Taxonomy (NCBI): domain Eukaryota; kingdom Viridiplantae; phylum Streptophyta; class Magnoliopsida; order Fabales; family Fabaceae; genus Vicia; species Vicia faba. The sequence goes on from CATIWC010003027.1 coordinate 75,352, forward strand.
GCCATCTCAACTTCGGGATCTTAATACTATTTAGAGAAATTGTATGGTCTCTGAAGTTGTTGGATTCAATTGGAGCTAACAAATAGTTTGTCATCTTTATTTATGATTTTAGTAGAAAATTATGAAGATACCCGAGTAAGAAAAAAAATTAAGTGTTAAAAGTGTTCAAAAGATTCAAGTCTATAGTAGAGAGAAAAAGTGGTTACAAAATCAAAAAGTTGAGGACAAATGATGAAGGTGAATATGTCTCAAATGATTTTGGCTTATTTCGTGATCAAGAAGGAATAATTCATGTAATATTTCAACTTTACACCCCTCAACAAAATAGAATTGTTGAAAAGAAAAATATATTACCAACCAACCAAATCATCCATACTATACATGCCAACTCAGAATAAACATTTTCCTATTGGGCCATATCTAATCCTTATTGTTTGTACCTTTTCCTTTTCCTTTTCTTTTTTAATATAGTTTCAATTTCTAAAAAAATCTTAATATTTCTATACTAAAATCTATAAAAACAAAATAGGAGTATATTTTTAACATTATATAATATTTGATATTTTTATGTTTAATTTTAATGCAAAAACATCCACAAACTAAAAAAACCAGAGGCCAAACTTTTTTATTTATACTTTTTGATGTCTGCCAAATTTTATGTCTGCTAAACTAAGAAAATCAACGTAATGTATCATGCCCCTCCTAAGTAATTAAAGCAGTCTGCTCTAGTCCATTTCTTTCAATTTTTAGATGGGTGTTACAATCAATTCTTTATTAAGTTAGTTAAATCTATTTGATGTTCCAAACACCTCCATTCAATCTTCATATATAAAACAAGTCCATACACATTTAAATCATATATCCAAATAAGCCATGTTGAGTTCTACCATAACACTTTCTGCACTCTTTTTTTTACTATTCATAATCTTCAAAATCCACCACCATAGAAATAAATGTTGCAAATACCCCATTTTAATAGATTATCCTTTTCTAGGCATGTTACCAGCAGTTCTTTGGAAGTTATGGAATTTTCATGATTTCATAACTGAGGAATTGAAAAAACACCATAGATGCACTGCTGAGTTCATGGGGCCTTGGTTTACCAACATGAACTATTTGGTTACTAGTGATCCCATCAACATGCATCACATTCTTAGCAAGTGTTTTGACAATTATGTGAAAGGTCGCGATTTTCGTGATATTTTTGAAGCTTTTGGAAATGGGATCTTTGTCGCAGATTCGGAGACATGGAAATACAATAGATCTCTTTTTCACTCTCTTTTCAAACAAAGAGGCTTTGAGTTTTTCCAAGAGAAAATTATTCAAAATAAGTTAGAAAGAAGCTTGATTCCATTGTTGGATCATCTACAACAACAAAGTTCAGTGGTAGATTTACAAGATGTATTCAATCGCTTCACATTTGACAACATTTGTTCAATAATTCTCGGATGTGATCCCAATTGTCTTTCCATTGAACTTCCTGACGTTGCTTGTGAGAAGGCTTTTGACCAAATTGAAGAATGCATATTCTACAGGCATGCTATGCCAAAGTGTTTTTGGATGTTTCAAAAACTACTTCAAGTTGGCCAAGAGAAAAAAATGACAAAAGCATACAAAGAATTTGATCAATTTATATATGCTAGTATAGAGTCCAAAAGAGAGGACTTAAAAAAGGGTGTAACTAATATTGAAACGGAAGACTTGTTAACAATTTTGATGAGAGACCAGAAAGGGTCGCAAGTTGTAGTTCATGATGATAAGTTTTTGAGGGATGCTGCTTTCAATCTCTTTGTAGCAGGAAGAGATACAATAACTTCAGCACTAACATGGCTCTTTTATCTTATTGCTACACATCCTTTAGTAGAAGCCAAAATTCTTGAAGAGATTAAAGAAAATTTTGGGACTATTAATATTGAAAAGAAGTTAGGGGTTGATGATATGAAAAAGCTAATTTATCTTCATGGTGCTATATGCGAGGCTGTAAGACTTTTTCCTCCAATACCCTTTGCGACAAAGCAAGCAATCAAAGCTGATATACTTCCAAGTGGCCACATTGTTAATCCTAATACAACCATACTATTTTCTATGTATTCAATGGGGAGATTTGAAGATGTATGGGGAAAAGATTGCTTGGAGTTCAAGCCAGAGAGATGGATATCTGAGAGAGGAGGCATTGTTTATGAACCATCCTATAAGTTCATTAGTTTTAATGCCGGACCTAGAACTTGTTTGGGAAAAGACTTGTCGTTCATTCAAATTAAGATGGTAACTGTTGCTATTTTGTGCAAATATTATATCCAAGTAGTGAAAGGTCATGTTCCTATCCCAAATCATTCAATTGTACTTCTTATGAAGAATGGTTTGAAGGTAAGGTTAGCAAAAAGAGAGATTTGATGAGAGGTTTCTATATATCATATTTAAAAATCAGTCTCTTTATGTGTGTGCGCTAGTAAACTATTAAGTGGACTTATTACTCTTTAAGTATTTTGAATATGGTATCCAATAATATTAAATAAATAAAAGTCTTATATGCATCAATTTGTATAAGTGTTGTCCTGAGTCACATCTTAATAATACATTCATTATACACTTGCATAGTTTCTCTCTCCAAACATTAAGTGTTTGAGTATTAATTTTGTTGTACCCCTGCGATAACTAAAGACACATGTCCTTGTACCAAAAGCCCTTTCATGATTGTCACCTTCAACCCGCCAATATTTTTATTTATATGAGACGTAATGGTCACTACAAGAAAAATTTATTATGTCCTCTGGAATTAGAAAATATCGTGGGTAAAAGTATATTATCCAAGGTTTAATAAAGGTCATGGCATCCTCGGTAAAAGCATTCTCGGTAAAGTTTACCGACACCTTTATAGAAAGTATAGGACAGAGAAATCTCATTCATATTTCTTTTGGTTTAATTATTTTGATCATTCTATTTTATTAGATTTACGAAATTAGTCTCCATATTTTAAATATATACATTTTTAGTCCTTCTAGTTTAATAATGTCTTTAATTTTTAAATGACAAGTTACTTGTAAAATATGATAAACCATCGTACATAAATTCATTATTGATTTTTCTAGATAAAAACATGTGTTAAAAACTAAAATTTCATCAATTTTCTATGAAAAAAATTGTGAGATGAGAACTAAAATTGTTTGAATTTAAAATAGGAGAGTAGAAACTATTTGAATTTAAAACGTGGAGACTAATTTCGCGAATCAGATAAAATAGGGGGACAAAAACTGTAATTTAGCCTTTAATTTTCTATTTGATGTTTAATTTTTAACATGTAACTATAATTACAATTAATAGTTACATCTTAAAAAGAAATTTGTTTATCTATTATAAAGTTATAAGTTAAATTTGAAAGTATTATTTAACCATTTTATTTTAAGCAATATTAAAATATTAAAAAAATTCCATTGATTAATTTTGAAGAGTTCTATATCATATTTTAACTAGTATGACATGATAGATAATGAATTATCAATTTGAGAAATAATGAATTCAATCAAATAGTTTGTGTCTCAGAATTAATATATTATAATAGATAGATAGATATATTTAAAGCAATATAATACTCATTTTATGTTTTAACTTTTATTTATAATTTTTATGGAATAAAATATTATATTATGTATTTTGTACCAAAAAAAGATGATAGACATAAAGGAAAATATAATTGTGAGTTTGTCTTTTATTAGACCAATTAATTTAATTCAATTGAATTGTATTTTTTATTTTTAATATTTATAATTTATTAATATATTGTTGGACATTTATATGTAATAGGTTAAAAAGTAATTATTTAATTTTATATTTTAGTATAAGTTTTTAACATGTAAGTCTAATTATATTTAAAAATTGTATTTTAGAAGACACTTGTTTGTCTATTGTAAAGTTATAAATTAAATTTAAAAGTATTATTTAAAAAATTTATTTTAAGTATATTAAAATGAATATTAAAAGTTTTTATCGATAAACTTTGAAGAATGTCACATCATATCTTAATTAGTGTGGTATGAGAGATGATGAATTGTCAATCAAATGGTTTAAGAGATGATGAATTCAATCAAATGATTTGTGTCTCATAATTAATATATTTTAGTAGATAGATATATTTTAAACAATGTAATATTCATTGTATTTTTTAACTTTTATTTATAATTTTTATGGAGTTAAATATTATAATAAGTATTTTGTATGAAAAAATGATAGATACAAATAATAGTAATTATTAATATATGAAAAATAAAATATAAAATTAACTTGTAAAATATATAAATAAGAGTGTTTTATTTTAGTAATTATGAGTATAACGTTACACATCTACAATATAAGAAAACTAACTTCGTTCTGAATATAATTTGTTACTCTAAATTATAATTTGTTGTAGGTATTATCAAGTTAGGTACAGGGTTTGGGTTTTAATAACAATGTGAACTGCGTTTTCAAGTTGCTTCGTGCATACATAAATTGTATCAATTAATTTCATTTTGAATGAGCTGTAGTCAAGTGAGTAGAATATATATTCAGATATTGAGATTGTATACAAGTGTTTAGAAGAATATTACGCTGCTATACATGAAGATATAATCCATTACGCACAATCTGTTGGAAGTGGATCAACTTTAAAAATCTCAGCTCGGTTGCCTAAATTAGGAGTGGTTGTTTTGCACAGTCTAATACTTTCTGGTCTAAGAGTCATGTATCCAATAAATTTTAATAAATTTTATCAGGATTCTATTTATGATAAATTTATATGTTTCTTAACATTTACTTATGTAGGTGTTATGGAAAGGATTGAAAGAATTAATAGATTAAATATTAAACTATAAGGAAGCCTTCTCTATTAAAAATACACATATGCTTAAATAGATCTATATTTTTACTCAGTTTTATTTGATTTAGATCAAACCGTCAAATATATTAGACTGCAGAATTGCTCACAATGATCAAATGTTAGGATGAGTTATTTTACCATATAGTTGTTTGGATTTGTTAGGCTGAACAAAACTGGATTTTTTTGTTCAACATAAGAGAATAAGAACAAAATTTTATTTTATAAAATAAAATAGATAATTTATAAATATTAATACCATAATAAAATTTAATATTTTTAAATATTGAATCTGAACATGAATATTATAATTAAAAAATAAATCAAAATTAACTAAATCATGATTTTCTTTTTCTAAATATCATAATAACTAGGAGTTAAAAGAAAATAGTTCAAAAGACGTGAGACCCACATAATCTATTTAAATAAATAATAATCATAATGAACACTGAAAGAAAACATTGATATTAAAGTCATCAAAAAATTAAAAGGCATAAAGTAATTCAGTTTTGTGAAAAACTAAAAGGCATTACGTGTAATATTAAACTTACAGCATATTAATATAAAGTGCTTTAATTGACATTTAATAATAATAAATTTAGTTCAATCAGAAAAATTATAATGCCATGAAACGAGTCCTTTCCAAAGTAATAATCTCATGAAATATAACCTTTCCAAAAATCACTAAAATCCTAATAATCTCATGAAACATAGTCGTTCCAATAATCACGAAAATCCTCATTTATGATATAATAACTTTAATTATCATAAACTTTACTAATGAAAATAAGTTATAAATATTTTTTATAAATGAAAAAAATTATACTAATTAATAAAAATATTTATAAACGGTAAAACTTTACTAATATTATTATATAATTATTTCTATAAATGAAAATAAATTAAAAATATTTTTATAAATAATAAAATTCTATTGTTGATATAATTATATTTATAAATGAAAATATGTTACGAATATTTTTATAAACGCGAAAAGTATATTATTGATACATTTTTCTTATAAAAAGGTGTATATTACAAATATTTTAATAAAAAAAATGTGTACTATTGATAAAGTTATTTTTATAAATAAGAAAAACTTAAAAATATTTTGTTAAAAAGAAAAAATTTATTGTTGATATAATTATTTATATAAACGAGAATAAGTTACAAATATTTTTATAAACGAGAAAAAGTTGAATGTTTATACAATTATTTTTATAAACGAGAACAAATTCAAATATTTTTATAAAATAGAAAAAATATATTGTTGATATAACTATATTTATAAATGAGACTACGTTAAAAATATTTTTATAAACACTGAAAGTATCTTGTTGTTGCAATTTTTTTATAAACGAGAATAAATTGCAAATATATTTATAAATAAGAAAAGTCTATTGTGGATACAATTATTTTTATAAATAGGAATACATTAAAAATTATTTATATAAACGGAAAAATTCTGATACAATTATTCTTATAAACAGTAATATGTTACAAATATTTTTATAAACAGACACACGGGTTCTAAAGGTTTATACATATTATTAATTTATATTTGTAATTCTGTGAATATTTATGATTTGTAAACCAAATTTTAAAGTTGATAAATGAGATATAGAGGCGTGTAATATGAATCTCGACGGAATTCGTGCGATAACACGAATATCTTACTAGTTAGGATATCTGTTAGAGTCGCAGCGGAAATTTGGCTTCTAATAACAATATGAAATACAACCCTCACTAAAGTTGAACACGAAATAATGTAGTTAGAACAATAAACTTATATGAAGAAATGAAATGTCTAAGAAGAAAGATGAACTTATTGAAAAACTAATAACTTGTTACAATATGTATTGATGATATCTGTTGTGACAAACATGCTTCATTTTATAGTAATCCATATGCTATAAAATGAGTGAATTACATTACAGACAAGTATAAGTCGTTGCCTACCTATTATTACTTCCTATTTTTACTGGAGTGTATTGTATTGCATTAAGCACATGTAATCTTTCCATATTTAGCTTTGCTAAATATTCCTTTAATTCCACAATTCTCCACCTCGTTCATAATTTGAAATATTCAAATTTTGGACGAATATGGGATAATGTTTAACAAGTTCAAGCAGTGTTGAAACTTGCAACCTGACACAATCTTGGTTAACATGTCAGCTGGGTTCTCATCAGTATGTACCTTCGTAAGAGAAATACGACCTTCCTCTACGACATCCCGTACAAAGTGATACCTTACATCGACATGCTTGGTTCGAGCATGATGAACCTGATTCTTAGCCAAATGAATTGCACTTTGACTATCACACATCAGTCTCACATGTTCTTGCTTAACACCCAAATCACCTAGAAGACCCCTTAGCCACAATGTTTCCTTTACTCCTTCTGCTACTGCCATGTACTTGGCTTCCGTAGTAAAGAGTGCCACTGTAGACTGTAACATCGATCGCCAACTAACTGGAGCACCGTGTATTTGAAACACATAACCAGTTGTAGACCATCGTCTATCTAGATCACCAGCATAATCCGAATCAACAAACCCTCTTATTTGACATGTATCTCCACCAAAACACAAACATGTGTCAATGGTACCCTTTAAGTACCTCAAAATCCATTTCACCGCTTCCCAGTGTGCCTTTCCCGGATTCGCCATGAATCTACTAACAACACTTACCGCTTATGAAATATCCGGACGTGTACACACCATAGCGTACATCAAACTGCCAACTGCACTAGCATAAGGTACATTTTCCATGTTTGCCTTATCTTCTGCAGTAGTGGGAGACTGATTACCAGAAAGCCTAAAATGTGGAGCTAATGGAGTAACCACCGACTTAGCACCTTTCATTCCAAACCTTTCAACAACTCGCTCTAAATAGCCCTTTTGACTCAAAAACAGTTTTCGGTTGTCCGCTCTCTTCTAATCTCCATACCCAATATTTTCTTTGCAACGCCCAAATCCTTCGTCTCAAACTCTTTACCAAGTTTAGACTTCAGCTTATCTATCTCCACCTTGCTTTTAGAAGCAATAAGCATGTCATCAACATACAATAATAGATAGATATAATCACCTCCACGAAGCTTCTGAATATAGACACAACTGTCATAACTACTTCTAGAGAAACCTTGTTTTATCATGAAAGAATCAAATCGCTTGTACCATTGTCTAGGAGATTGTTTCAACCCGTAAAGTGATTTTCTCAAGCGACATACCTGAATCTCTTTACCCTCAACCTTGTAACCCTCAGGTTGATACATATATATTTCTTCATCTAAGTATCCATGCAAGAAGGTTGTCTTCACGTCTAGTTGTTCCAGCTCAAGATCACCATGAGATACTAAACTTAATAACACCCGGATAGAAGTATGTTTCACCACCGGAGAAAATATCTCATTGTAATCAACTCCTTCCTTTTGTGTAAACCCCTTGGCCACTAGCCTAGCCTTATATCTTGTACCGCATGACTTAGTATGATCTTCTTTTCTTTTATACACCCATTTACAACCAATAGCAGTCTTTCCCAGGGGCAATGGGACCACCTCCCATGTCTTGTTCTTGTGAAGAGATTGCATCTCTTCCTCCATAGCAACCAACCAACTCTCTCTATCTTTTTCTTTGATAGCTTGCTTGAAGGTGACCGACTCATCATCTTCAATTGAGAGTGCATATTCCACCAAGTTAACCTGCCCATAATGCCTCAGAGGTTTGTCTGACCCAAACTTTTGAACTAGTTTATAATTTCTCTTTGGCCTAGTGGTATCCAAAGATTCCTGTTGTTGTTGTTGTTATAACACATGTGTATTTTCCTACTGAACCTCCTCATGATCAAGTTCATCCTCTTCCTCGTCTTCACCAGCGATAGGATTCTCCACCTGACCACGACTAGAATCCGGTTGGTCTTCAGATTCTATCTCAATAACTTGCTTATTTGATATCGCCACATCACCATCGTTAGGATTTATAGCTTTTGACAAAGCTACCATAGATTTTTCGTCAAATGTAACATCCCTGCTAATCACAAACTTAGAATCTTCTATACTCCAAAGGCGATAGCCTTTGACCCCTGTTGCATATCCTAGAAAGATAACTTTCTTGGCTCTATTATCAAGTTTACTATTCTTGACATGATAATAGGTCGTGCATCCAAAGATTTTCAGTTTTTCATAATCAGCATGTTCACCTGACCACACCTTATAGGGCGTGTCTCCACCTAAACTCAAATGTGGGGATCTGTTTATAACATAGCAAGCTGTAGCAACCGACTCTGCCCACCATTCTCGACCTAACCCAGAATTAGAGCGCATTCACCTCGCTTTCTCAAGAAGTGTACGGTTCAGCCTTTCCGCGAATCCATTCTGTTGTGGTGTGCCTCTGACCGTCCAGTGTCTAACAATACCTTCCTGATCACAAAACCTCTTGAAAGCTCCATCTGTATACTCTGTACCATTATCCGATCGCAGAGTTTTCAGCTTTCTACCCATTCTGTTCTCAACCATTGCTTTCTAATACTTGAAAATATCAAATACCTCATTCTTATGCTTAATAAAGTAAATCCAAGCATACCTCGAATGATCATCAACATATGTAACAAATTACCTTGAACCACCCTTAGAAGTAACTGGAGCCTGACCCCAAACGTCAGTGTGCACGTAGTCTAATATTTCCCTACTTTTATGCTTGCTTGTAGAAAACCGCAACCTATGTGCTTTTCCATACACACAATGTTCACAAAATTCCATGCATGGCTTTTCCATGTTCTTCAGCAAACTTTTCTCACCAAGCAGTGATAGACCCTTTTCAGACATATGCCCAAGGCGCATGTGCCACATCCTCGTACATTCAGTTTGGTCTTTACTTCTATTGATTCCAACTGCCAAATCACCAGTGACAGTTTCCCCCATAAGAGAATACATATTTCTGTGGCGAACCCCCTTTATCACAACCAACGAACCACAAACAACCTTTCAACCTCCATTTTCCAAGATTATTTTGCAACCGTTTTCCTCTAATACACCAAGAGAAATAAGGTTTTTCCGCAAATTAGGGACATGTCTCACGTTCATCAAAGTCCTTACCACTCCATCATGCATCTTGATTCGTATTGTACCATACCCCATAATTTTGCAGGCATGGTTATTCCCCATTAAAACTGTACCACCATTTGTGCTTTGGTAGGTAGTAAACCACTTCCTATTTGGGCACATATAGTGTGAAGCTCCTGAATCAAGCATCCATCTCCCATAGATATCATGGTCTTGAAAACCAAATAACACACGCATCTGGATTTTTCAACGATTCCAGTTTTTGCCATCAAATACTGGAAGCTTGGAATGGATATCGTCGTTGTTTCCGTTCATCTTCTACCTTGTGCAGTTTACTCAGAAACTCAATGAAATTTTTTTTCCCAAATCCCAGAATTTCTATCAATGAAACAATGTTTCCTAAATTCCAGAGTTTCTAACCAAGAGCTCTAGATACCAATTGTTGGTGCACAGGGAAGATAAAAGACAAAAGGAATATTTACTGACAGCTTCAAAATAAGGATTTATAATGAATTACAATAACCTACTCCACTAAACTATTTATAAACAAAATTAAATCTAAAATATATCTTCTAACAAAGATATAAGAAGATCTAAAATATATATATCTTCTAAAAAAGATATAAGCAATCTAAAAAATATTTCTAAATATAAATTAATATCTAATTAATTATAAAATATAAATTAATTCTAACACTTACGATCCTTTCTAGTCTCTCATCAAAACTGTTAACGAGTCTTCCATTTCAATATTTGTTACACCCTTTTTTAAGTCCTCTCTTTTGGACTCTATACTAATATATAAATTGATCGAATTTTTTGTATGCTTTTGTCATTTTTTTCTCTTGACCAACTTGAAGTAGTTTTTGAAACATCCAAAAACATTTCGTCCTAACATGCCTATAAAATATGCATTCTTCAATTTGATCAAAAGCCTTCTCACAAGCAACGTTAGGAAGTTCAATAGAAATACAATTGGGATCACATCCGAGAACTATTGAACAAATGTTGTCAAATGTGAAACGATTGAACACATCTTGCAAATCCACCACCGACCCTTGTTGTTGAAAATGGTCCAACAAAGGAATCAAACTTCTTTCCAACTTGTTTTGTATGATTTTCTCTTGGAAAAATTCAAAGCCTCTTTGTTTGAAAAGAGAGTGAAAAAGAGATCTATTGTTGTCAAATGTATTGATGATATCTGTTGTGACAAACATGCTTCATTTTATAGTAATCCATATGCTATAAAATGAGTGAATTACATTACAGACAAGTATAAGTCGTTGCCTACCTATTATTACTTCCTATTTTTACTGGAGTGTATTGTATTGCATTAAGCACATGTAATCTTTCCAAATTTAGCTTTGCTAAATATTCCTTTAATTCCACAATTCTCCACCTCGTTCATAATTTGAAATATTCAAATTTTGGACGAATATGGGATAATGTTTAACAAGTTCAAGCAGTGTTGAAACTTGCAACCTGACACAATCTTGGTTAACATGTCAGCTGGGTTCTCATCAGTATGTACCTTCGTAAGAGAAATACGACCTTCCTCTACGACATCTCGTACAAAGTGATACCTTACATCGACATGCTTGGTTCAAGCATGATGAACCTGATTCTTAGCCAAATGAATTGCACTTTTACTATCACACATCAGTCTCACATGTTATTGCTTAACACCAAAATCACCTAGAAGACCCCTCAGCCACAATGTTTCCTTTACTCCTTCTGCTACTGCCATGTACTCGGCTTCCGTAGTAAAGAGTTCCACTGTAGACTGTAACATCGATCGCCAACTAACTGGAGCACCGTGTATTTGAAACACATAACCAGTTGTAGACCATCGTCTATCTAGATCACCAGCATAAACTGAATCAACAAACCCTCTTATTTGACATGTATCTCCACCAAAACACAAACATGTGTCAATGGTACCCTTTAAGTACCTCAAAATCCATTTCACCGCTTCCCAGTGTGCCTTTCCCGGATTCGCCATGAATCTACTAACAACACTTACCGCTTATGAAATATCCGGACGTGTACACACCATAGCGTACATCAAACTGCCAACTGCACTAGCATAAGGTACATTTTCCATGTTTGCCTTATCTTTTGTAGTAGTGGGAGACTGATTACCAGAAAGCCTAAAATGTGGAGCTAATGGAGTAACCACCGACTTAGCACCTTTCATTCCAAACCTTTCAACAACTCAATCTAAATAGCACTTTTGACTCAAAAACAGTTTTCGGTTGTCCGCTCTCTTCTAATCTCCATACCCAATATTTTCTTTGCAACGCCCAAATCCTTCGTCTCAAACTCTTTACCAAGTTTAGACTTCAGCTTATCTATCTCCACCTTGCTTTTAGAAGCAATAAGCATGTCATTGACATACAATAATAGAAAGATATAATCACCTCCACGAAGCTTCTGAATATAGACACAACTGTCATAACTACTTCTAGAGAAACCTTGTTTTATCAGGAAAGAATCAAATCGCTTGTACCATTGTCTAGGAGATTGTTTCAACCCGTAAAGTGATTTTCTCAAGCGACATACCTGAATCTCTTTACCCTCAACCTTGTAAACCTCAGGTTGATACATATATATTTCTTCATCTAAGTCTCCATGCAAGAAGGTTGTCTTCACGTCTAGTTGTTCCAGCTCAAGATCACCATGAGCTACTAAACTTAATAACACCCGGATAGAAGTATGTTTCACCACCGGAGAAAATATCTCATTGTAATCAACTCCTTCCTTTTGTGTAAATCCCTTGGCCACTATCCTAGCCTTATATCTTGTACCGCATGACTTAGTATGATCTTCTTTTCTTTTATACACCCATTTACAACCAATAGCAGTCTTTCCCACTGGCAATGGGACCACCTCCCATGTCTTGTTCTTGTGAAGAGATTGCATCTCTTCCTCCATAGAAACCAACCAACTCTCTCTATCTTTTTCTTTGATAGCTTGCTTGAAGGTGACTGGCTCATCATCTTCAATTGAGAGTGCATATTCCACCAAGTTAACCTGCCCATAATACCTCAGAGGTTTGTCTGACCCAAACTTTTGAACTAGTTTATAATTTCTCTTTGGCCTAGTGGTATCCAAATATTCCTGTTGTTGTTGTTGTAACACATGTGTATTTTCCTGCTGAACCTCCTCATGGTCAAGTTCATCCTCTTCCTCGTCTTCACCAGCGATAGGATTCTCCACCTGACCACGACTAGAATCCGGTTGGTCTTCAGATTCTATCTCAATAACTTGCTTATTTGATATCGTCACATCACCATCGTTAGGATTTATAGCTTTTGACAAAGCTACCATAGATTTTTCGTCAAATGTAACATCCCTGCTAATCACAAACTTAGAATCTTCTATACTCCAAAGGCGATAGCCTTTGACCCCTGTTGCATATCCTAGAAAGATAGCTTTCTTGGCTCTATTATCAAGTTTACTATTCTTGACATGATAATAGGCCGTGCATCCAAAGATTTTCAGTTTTTCATAATCAGCATGTTCACCTGACCACACCTTATAGGGCGTGTCTCCACCTAAACTCGAATGTGGGGATCTGTTTACACCATAGCAAGTTGTAGCAACCGACTCTGCCCACCATTCTCGACCTAACCCAGAATTAGAGCGCATACACCTCGCTTTCTCAAGAAGTGTACGGTTCAGCCTTTCCGCGAATCCATTCTGTTGTGGTGTGCCTCTGACCGTCCAGTGTCTAACAATACCTTCTTGATCACAAAACCTCTTGAAAGCTCCATTTGTATACTCTGTACCATTATCTGATCGCAGAGTTTTCAGCTTTCTACCCGTTCTGTTCTCAACCATTGCTTTCTAATACTTGAAAATATCAAATACCTCATTCTTATGCTTAATAAAGTAAATCCAAGCATACCTCGAATGATCATCAACATATGTAACAAATTACCTTGAACCACCCTTAGAAGTAACTGGAGCCTGACCCCAAACGTCAGTGTGCACGTAGTCTAATATTTCCCTACTTTTATGCTTGCTTGTAGAAAACCGCAACCTATGTGCTTTTCCATACACACAATGTTCACAAAATTCCATGCATGGCTTTTCCATGTTCTTCAGCAAACTTTTCTCACCAAGCAGTGATAGACCCTTTTCAGACATATGCCCAAGGCGCATGTGCCACATCCTCGTACATTTAGTTTGGTCTTTACTTTTATTGATTCCAACTGCCAAATCACCAGTGACAATTTCCCCCATAAGAGAATACATATTTCTGTGACGAACCCCCTTTATCACAACCAACGAACCACGAACAACCTTTCAACCTCCATTTTCCAAGATTATTTTGCAACCGTTTTCCTCTAATACACCAAGAGAAATAAGGTTTTTCCGCAAATTAGGGACATGTCTCACGTTCATCAAAGTCCTTACCACTCCATCATGCATCTTGATTCGTATTGTACCATACCCCATATGTTGTACCCCAAAATTTGCCCTCCCATACTCTTCAAGATTTGCCAAGATCAAGGTTCAAAATCTCTCAAGGGTTGCACAGTCCAATTGTCTCATAACAGTCAAGAATTAGGCTTTTGGTTCTTGCAAAGAAATTGAAGTTTTCAAGGGTCCAATCAAGTCCCATATGCCCATAAACATTGTCAAGAATCCATATGCCAAGTTTCAAGACTCACAGCATCAAGTTGCATAGTCAAAAACCCTAATTGCTTCACAGTCAACTGCAGGGGCAAAATGGTCATTTGACAGTCAAAAGTCAAAATTTTTGGTCAACATCTTATTTTGAAGCCACAAACATAATTTGATCAATTCTTGATCATGATTCTCAAAGCATGGCTCAAAAAGTCTCAAGATGCAAAAGTTCCTATTTTTGGACAGTTGAAAAAGTCAACTGCAAATTGACCAAGGCATAACTTCCACATGGTTTATCAGAAAAATCCCATCCAAAGCTAATTTTGAATAGAATGACATTTCCTACAACTCATATTCACACTTCAAGTCCAAGAAATGCTCTCAGAAAAAGTTATCAATTTCAACATTATAGGTCATTTTCAAAAGTCAACAAAAAGGCACTTTAAGTCAAAGACCATAACTTGAGATTGGTAAATGAAAATGACATGGGACCAAAGACATTGGTTATAGGACTTCAAAAACTTTCCAAAATGTCCAAGACCATGATCAAAGCTTAAAAATTGGGCAAGATATGCCTTGTAGAAGTTGGGAAATGTTTGGGAATGTTGAAAAGTCAACTTTGCACAAAAGGGTTCAAAAATGCTAATGGGCCTCAATTTCTTCCATGAATCATTACCCAAAGGCCATGCACGACCCATTAAGCTAAAAGGGAGTTATTTTCTTATTTTTAATTAATTAATTGAATTTTTAATCTTATTAATTCATTTAATTAAAATTAAATATGAGAAAAATACTAAACAATGTTTTCAAATCTTTTTGTGCAGCCAATTCACTCATTATGACCTAAATATTTCGTGCATCATCCAAAAAGGCAACATCTCTCATGATTGGCAATAGTTTCATGACAAAAAGATTGAAATTGATATCATTGAAAATCAAATCTCCAAAACATGAATGCAAGGACTTTGGGCTTGGATTTTTAACCTAATTCACTCAAGCACTTATACAGAACATGACCTAATCCTAACACACACAGAAGCTGCGCTAAAAACCAAGAACAACATTGCAAAATTTCCATAAAAACTTGGAATCTGAAATCGTACTTGCAGGATTGTTCAAGGCCTGAAACCTATTCTAACACGTTGCTAGACCTTCCAGGAGTCTAGTAGCATCAAGAATCATTCCAAACGTGCAAGGAATTGAAGGATACAGATCATACGGTTTGCAATAATTTCTTGAATCCCACATCATGATTCATGCACTTCTAATCATTTTTCTTGGTTGATTTAGACTGATATTGATCTTCTGAAGCTAATGATACAATCCAATTGCATTGTAAGGCCCTGTATCGTGATACACCATTGACGTATTTTAGGTTTTCAGAGTTCCAAAATTGGGGCTTTGCATAGGGTGTAAAATTAGACCTTCAAACCAGTGCAAACCAAATCGTGACATGAAGACGAATCCATTGGTGACCTCGCGCTCAATTTATGTTAAAGCATGAGATAATCGCTATTTTTGTAGGTGGTGTTTAGTGGGGGTTTAAAATCCCCGCTATTTAATTATGTTGCAGGGGAAAAAACGAAGAAGAAGCCTGCGTGTCTCCATGTGATTGGGAGGTTTAAACGTTGGCGCGTTTTTCAGCATAGTGGGCATCTTTTTTATATTATGTGTCTTTATTATATTATATACAAATGAACATGATAAATCAGTTGGCAAGGGATGTGCGTCCCAAGCCTTGGGACCTGGGTTTTATTCCCAGGTCCCCCATATATTTCATATTTTTCCTCTTAACATGTTCACATGCAGCGCCTCTCCCAGGGTTCATCATACAACCCCACATCCTAGCTTGCCACGCGCCCATGAGCTTCCATCCAATGGCCATAACATGGAGTCCCACCATGTACGTCAGTCAATGGACATGCATGCAAACGTGGAAAGTCAAACATGCTTCATGTTCTTGGGCCAGATTGCTTCCAAAAAAACCTCCCAAATGGGCCAGACACCCCCAAGGTTTGCATCATATTTTCTAATTTTCTTTTCTTTTCTTCTTTTTATTTTAATTGTTTTTTTTGTTTATTTAATTCCAATGATTAATTTTTATAATATAAAAAAACAGAAATCAAAAATTGTAATATATTTAATTATTATTATCTCACCATTAATTTATTTTGTAAATAAATTTTAATAATCAATTTAGTTTAATTTAGGGTTTTCAATTTCAATCTTTTCTTGAATAACTAAAATATATAGACATTAGGTTTTTTAGCATTTTTATCCTTTTTCTTAATAAATAATTTCTTCTCATTATTATTATTATTAATTATTAATTAATTTTTGTAAATAAATATGTATATCAAATAATTAGTAAATTAGGTCAAACTTGAATCCTTTTCATTAATAATTAAAAACAATTTAGAATTAGGGTTTCTCTTCAATTTTAATTTCTTATTCCATAAAAAACTAAAAAAAAACATAAAAAAACATTTCTTTTCTTAATTAAATAGTTAATTAACTTCTAATTTCATTTAATTTCTTTAAAGGGTCCAACGCCCTCGAACGTTCAATTTCAATTTCTATTTCGCGCATTTATTTTATTTTCCTTGGTGAATATTATGTAATTGCTCAAGCCTTGTAATAGTAATTAGGAAATTTATTTACTTTCCGCATTTTATTAAAAAACGGGTCTTTGTATTTTGGCGATGTATAGACCCGCGCCTTGTAATAGCGTAGGACTTTTACTTTCTGCACTTTAAATTCCCGCACTCTTAATTCTAATTGCATGAAAGAATGAATGGCCTAAAATTAAAAGCAATGCGTAGCTCACCAAATGCATGATCAAAGACAAATATTAACATGAAAACAATACACAAATTCACACACCACTCTTAGGGTACGTCTCACTGTTGCCTTGCCCCTCGAAACGTGGTCGTCGAGTATAGGATGTTTTAGTAAGTCCTTATGTCCATGATCTATGGCATAGGGGTAGCTTCTAAGGTGTCCTACTGTTGCTCTGGTGACCACACTGTCCCTAACATTCGAATTGACCCGAACACCTCCAACGGTGGTGCTACCTACCTCTCAATGGTGGGATGGCACTACCTTAAGGACTTCTACACAGCTTAATTCCTTAGGGTAGGTGGATGACTCATAGATACTTGCTCTAATTCAAAAAACAAATCAAAACTCTTTTCACACCGACACTTTTCAAAAAGCTTCCAAAACAATTTTTCAAACACTCTTGAGGACTGACACAAGAGTCGATCTGAAACTTTCAAAGAAACTTTTTCAAACCCACTCACAATTGAAAAGTAAACACTTTTGAAAACACAAATGAGCAAGTACCTAAGATCCCATGGATAACCATGGATAGAAAGGGTGCTAACACCTTCCCTTTCTATAAATCTACCTCCCGAACCGAGAAACTATCTCATAAGGAATTTTGCTGTGCTTTTGTCCTTTCCATGTTGGAGAACATAAAAGACGGTGGCGAATCTTGCTTACCGCGACATTTCGCGAACCAGCGTTAAACAGCCAGTTCCAGATCCACCGATCACAGAACTGGCGACTCTGCTGGGGAAAATTATAAAGTGAGGTGTACCTTAGGACTAAGATCACTTGTGTTTTCAATTGTTGTGCTTGTTTGCTTTATTATTGTGGGCTGCATTGGAGTTACATAGATCCTAACCTGGATCTGGGGATACCCTGTTAGGTAGCATAAGCTGTGAGGGACCTGTCCGGCGTAGACCGACACGGGTGAAGCAGTGGCTACGTTGGTGTGGCGCCTTGGTCTGTACCGATATCCCTTGTGTCGCAACGAGGAGAATATGGGTCTTCTGAGGAGTCATTAAGCACCAACCGACCTTAGAACCTTAAATGACCCAACTTGGCCATAGAACAGTAGCAGTATGCTACACCCATTGAGGCTAAACTCTCGCGATGGTTCTGGCCGCAAGAAAAGATTGCGATGCTGGAGTTATGACCGATTGAGGGTAGTCAATGATATTGGGATCCTCTAGAACCCAGTTACTTTTGATAGGACAGGTCTTAACCAACCAACTGAAAGAGGGTAATACCTGAACTCCATGCTGGCCTAAACTCTAAGGGCTCTCTGTGTGACTTGTGTGCCTTAAAACTTGACTACTTGCATGCTTGTTATCTGACCCATGAGTTCGTTGCAGGTTTTGTTTACAGTCCTTAATTGGGACTCATAACAGGGTCTACTTATATCACTCCATGCATAGCATACCATCATACCATTGCATATATCCTGCATAAAGACTAATCCATTTCAAGGATCTCAAGGGCTTGTGATGCAGGTCATGATGAATCAAACGTCTAGCAAGGGGCAAAGAGGATTTATTTTCCTCTAGCCGGGGTTGTCAGAGGCTATGACCCACTTGATATGGTGAGCTTTGACTCCTAAAGAAGGTTCCTCTAGCCAAGGTGATCTAGAAATTCAAACATGATAACTCGAGTCAGGGGCTATGACCCACTCGATATGGTGAGCCTTGACTCTTGAAGAAGGACTCTCAACAACAGGAAGTTCCTTCAATCAAGCTACAAAATTCAAGTGCTAACAATTTTCTTGTTTACCCCGCGAGATTCTTGAAAGCATTGCATGCATATCATACCTATCATTGCATTACAGGTACCCTTTTGACAGGTCTCTTACCTTCTTCGCTGTTTATTTCAGCAATGGCCTCCCAACAAGATAACCAGGACCTTCATGCTCAAGAGACTCGGTTCGGGGAAATCCTCCTGAACCTATCCAAGGGGCAGGAAGAGTTAAGGACACTCCTCATGGGGAATCTAGCCAAGAAAAGTCCCGAGGATGACAAGGACGAACGGCTGAAACGCCTACAAGCTGAGGTAGATACACTGAAAACCCAAATGCTGAGGCAAAGGGCCCTCATCCAAGGTTTAGCTCAGGAGCAAGAAGAGTTGAGGACCATGATCAGTTAACTCCACCAAGACAGATCCAACATGAAGCAACCAGTCCGAGTCAGGGACCAGGTCTTTGATCAGCTTCCAAGAGGACAAGAGTCTGGTATGGGGAAAAATAGACTTTTCCAGATTGCTACCACTTCACAGGTCCAACCACAAACTCGCCCAGAGCAACGGGTTGATCAGAGTGAGCCAAACAAGCCCAGGAGGCAATTTACCCAGCTCAACACGTTGCTGTCTCAAGCCTTACAACACCTGTTGAGACTGAATCTGATTACATTAAGGGACCCTCCTAAGAATCAGAATACAACGTTACCAAAGTATAATCCCAACGCCCGCTGCGCTTACCATTCCGACAGCCCGGGGCATGATACAAACGACTGTTGGACTCTGAGGAACAAGGTCCAGGATCTGATTAATGAAGGAGTAGTGAATTTCACTCAAGTAGGTCAGGCTGAATGCTCCTGCCATCCCTACAAGATTCACCATTTGAAGTGACAAATCCTGAGACTAGAAAACTTTTGTTCATTCGAATGTTCAAGTTGTATTTTTCTTTGATTGTTTAAACATTTATTCATATCAAACGTTGTTATTTCATTAATGCATTGCATATGTCTGTTTTGAATCAATATATTCGCATTCGCTATATTCAAATTGCTTTCATTTTCTGTGATGATCAACTCTCGGTTAATAATTCTAAGCCTCTCGAGGGAGGATGACGAAAACGATACCACGATCTTTACAGTATGCTTTTGAACAGACCCCGCTGATGAGGTACAGGCATTATTTCGAATCCTAAACAGTGGAGTAATAAGGAAGATAATCCCTCGTTAACCCCTTCGAGCCAAAGAAGTAGGAGTTTTTCTTTTCACAAAAAAAAAAATTTTAACCCTTAATCATAACCTGGGGCAGGGTAGTTCTCTCAGTTGATCCAAGTGCACAACGAACGGCACCAAAGGAGTCTTTCCAAATCAAAAGATGGTGATGGTTCTGAATAATCGTAAGGACAAGCAGTCATCATTTCACAGAAATAAAAGCCCAATAAGTCAAAACCTATGAAGGAGACTTACAAAACTGGGGCATCCCGCTGACTGTAAAAGAAACAGTTCAGGCAAAAAACAGGGATAACAAAATCAAAAGAAAGAGGTCCTACAAACCCTCAAACAAAAAAGAAATGACTGCCTATTCAAAATAAATTTTCAACATTCGAACCATCACCGGAATATCAGAGCAAAGACTCAAATAAGGTCTAACGTACGATCGACTGAGTTTAGGATTGAAGAACATCACGAAGAGCGGGTGGGTACAAATAATTTGAGTCTTTATCCTTTGTTTCTTAAACCGTGAACCAGGCCACGCTATAACCCTCAAAAGTCCTAGCTGAAGCATGGGTTAGTTCGAAAGCATACTGTTACGAAAGGTATCATGACTCCTTAAGGCTTGCGGTAAAATAACGAGTGAACATCACAGTTTACAAAAATTCACTTGTTTTTACGAAAAAATGCATTTTCAAAACTTCAAGACAGACATAAGCTTTTGCATTCTTAAAATAATATTGTTTGCATATGACCACTTGTTTGAACAGCAGAGAACTTTGCACGACGAATGGCCGAGGAACAAAGGTCTTCTCAACAAAAGGTCACCTCAAGTGGAAGAAACACTTCCAATCAAGGGGCATGGCATGATTAGTGTCCATCATCTGGGGCAGTCCAGTCAAGATTCGGAGAATCTCTCAAAAGGCCAACCAACTTGGGGAAAATCTCTATCTGGGTCATTTGGGGCATTGAGCATGAATTCCGGCAGCAAATCTTGCACGATCAAACGAAGATCTTCTGGTGGTATGGTAACACAACACTACTAACAGTGACAACTCCCTACAATCCTGAGAGCATGGACATAGTCGGGAAAATACTACGCATAATTAAAGACCCGCTAGGTTGATATACCTAGGCAAAAATAAGGGCTTCCCGGCGAACCAAAAGGGTTCGGGCAAAATAAGGGA
Organism: Vicia faba; assembly: GCA_948472305.1. NCBI lineage: Eukaryota > Viridiplantae > Streptophyta > Magnoliopsida > Fabales > Fabaceae > Vicia > Vicia faba. The sequence goes on from CATIWC010003027.1 coordinate 96,845, forward strand.
TGAAAATGAAAAATTTGTACACCCGGCAAGTCGAAAACCTGAAAAGGCAGCTTGGGCAAAAATGGGTATCCCGGTGGACTGAAAACCCGAAAGAGCGGTCCAGGCAAAAGTTAGGGATTAAAGCGTACGACTATGTCCTGGCATCTCGTCACCTGTCTACCAGAAAATTTGTCAATTACCCCCATAGATGCCTTCTCCCATTGAAACTGGGGCAATAATGAGTCGTTTAAGCCATCTAGTTGCTCTGCCATCAAGGTACCAAGGCAAGTCTGGCTGAAGAACGTAACTAAGATACCCTAATTCCCCACAGTATCTCCAGCAAGTCAACACAAACTCCCCAAGCAAAATTCTACTGTCAGCCTTAAGGAAGTTGGATTATCCTCAGCAGATCTCAACATCCCTCAGCAAAGTATACAAATGTTCTTAACAAGCATCCCCGACAGTCTTAATCTAAGATTGTTCCCCGGCGGTATACCAGACATTCAGTGGAGCCACTTCCCCAGTACATCTCAAGAAATTTCCCCAGGAGAGTCCAGTCTAAAAGGTTCCCCAATGGAATCAAACTCCCCAGCAGGAAGCTTCCCCCCTGTAGAGCACGAACGCGTCTCCCGACTTTATTTAAAGGTTATTTCCCTACCAGGATATAACTGGGTTATCCTCAGCCAAAAGCCACGGAAAGATCGTCCTCGGCAAAGTCTTCCTATCCCCAGCGGAGTCTATTAAAACTTTGAACATAACAACGCCATCCCCAGCGAAGTTATCATCAACATCTCAACAGGATACCTCTCTTTCCCCACAGAGCATTTTCCCCAGTGAAGTCACCAGAGTAATTCTCCCCCGCAGAGTAATCTATTCGCCAAGTTTATTTCCCAACGGAGTCATCTTCTCCTACCGGTATTCTTGCAGCTACCATCCCCAGCAGAAACAAGAAGAACTATTCTTCAACATCAGCCCAGGATTTAACTTCCCGGCACCCGTCAAGGATTTACTTTCCTAGACGAAAAAATACATTCATAAACATCGCATCTTCATACATTATAGCATGCATATACGCATCATTAATATACAATCTCATCACGCATGTCATACATCATGACATCGCATACAACTAACGTTTTGTCTTTTCAGGACAAAAGTTAATACAAAGAAGATTACCATCAACGGTCGCAACTAAAGATCCGATTCCTGTATCTTGCCAGGGTGTATCTGTTGACGACTAACATTACCAGACCCGATTCCTGTATCTTGCCAGGGTGCGTCTGAAGAGTTTGAGGATCTGATGCCTGTATCTTGCCAGGGTGTATCTGTTGACGACTAACATTACCAGACCCGATTCCTGTATCTTGCCAGGGTGCGTCTGAAGAGTTTGAGGATCCGATGCCTGTATCTTGCCAGGGTGTATTTGTTGACGACTAACATTACCAGACCCGATTCCTGTATCTTGCCAGGGTGCGTCTGAAGAGTTTGAGGATCCGATGCCTGTATCTTGCCAGGGTGTATCTGTTGACGACTAACATTACCAGACCCGATTCCTGTATCTTGCCAGGGTGCGTCTGAAGGGTTCGAAGATCCGATTCCTGTATCTCGCCAGGGTGTATCTGTTGACGACTAACATTACCAGACCCGATTCCTGTATCTTGCCAGGGTGCGTCTGAAGAGTTTGAGGATCCGATGCCTGTATCTTGCTAGGGTGTATTTGTTGATGACTAACATTACTAGACCCGATTCCTGTATCTTGCCAGGGTGCGTCTGAAGAGTTTGAGGATCTGATGCATGTATCTTGCCAGGGTGTATCTGTTGACGACTAACATTACCAGACCCGATTCCTGTATCTTGCCAGGGTGCGTCTGAAGGGTTCGAAGATCCGATTCCTGTATCTCGCCAGGGTGTATCTGTTGACGACCAACATTACCAGACCCGATTCTTGTATCTTACCAGGGTATGTCTGAAGGGTTCGAAGATCTGATTCCTGTATCTCGCCAGGGTGTATCTGTTGACGACCAACATTACCAGACTTGATTCCTGTATCTTGCCAGGGCACGTCTGAAGGGTTCGAAGATCCGATTCCTGTATCTCGCCAGGGTGTATCTGTTGATGACCAACATTACCAGACTCGATTCCTGTATCTCGCCAGGGCACGTCAGAAGAGTTTAAAGATTCGATTCCTGTAACCGGCCAGGGCACGTCTACATAAAGAGTTTGAAGATCAATTCCTGTAACAGGCCAGGTAATCATTTTCTTTTTTTCAGGTACGCAGGTTCTCGCTAAGGAATCTCTTACGCGATCGACACCTAGATGGCATATATAAGCCCATCCACATACCAACAATCTCCAAATGGCATTTATAAGCCCATTCCCGACAAAGTTCTGTCACACTTTCAGATGGCATCTATAAGCCCATCCCCCTATCCGTCAGTCTCCAAATGGCATCTGTAAGCCCATTCTCGTCATCACTGTTGATACTCTTCTATGTGAGTGCAAATTTCTGGGCACTCTAGTGTTCAATCATCTTCCACCTTCGGATTACGAAAGGCACGCCAGCCAATCTACATCCTCAGGTCTAAGAAGATTGAACAGGGGAAACTGTTGTACCCCAAAATTTTCCCTCCCATACTCTTCAAGATTTGCCAAGATCAAGGTTCAAAATCTCTCAAGGGTTGCACAGTCCAATTGCCTCCTAACAGTCAAGAATTAGGGTTTTGGTTCTTGCAAAAAAATTGAAGTTTTCAAGGGTCCAATCAAGTCCCATATGCCCATAAACATTGTCAAGCATCCATATGCCAAGTTTCAAGACTCACAACATCAAGTTGCATAGTCAAAAACCCTAATTGCTTCACAGTCAACTATAGGGGCAAAATGGTCATTTGACAGTCAAAAGTCAAAATTTTTGGTCAACATCTTATTTTGAAGCCACAAACATCATTTGATCAATTCTTGATCATGATTCTCAAAGCATGGCTCAAAAAGTCTCAAGATGCAAAAGTTCCTATTTTTGGACAGTTGAAAAAGTCAACTACAAATTGACCAAGGCATAACTTCCACATGGTTTATCAGAAAAATCCCATCCAAAGCTCATTTTGAATAGAATGACATTTACTACAACTCATCTTCACACTTCAAGTCCAAGAAATGCTCTCACAAAAAGTTATCAATTTCAACATTATAGGTCATTTTCAAAAGTCAACAAAAAGGCACTTTAAGTCAAAGACCATAACTTGATATTGGTAAATCAAAATGACATGGTACCAAAGACATTGGTTAGAGGACTTCAAAACCTTTCCAAAATGTCCAAGAACATGATCAAAGCTTAAAAATTGAGCAAGATATGCCTTGTAGAAGTTGGGAAATTTTTGGGAATGTTGAAAAGTCAACTTTGCACAAAAGGGTTCAAAAATGTTAATGGGCCTCAATTTCTTCCATGAATCATTACCCAAAGGCCATGCACGACCCATTAAGCTAAAAGGGAGTTATTTTCTTATTTTTAATTAATTAATTGAATTTTTAATCTTATTAATTCATTTAATTAAAATTAAATATGAGAAAAATACTAAACAATGTTTTCAAATCTTTTTGTGCAGCCAATTCACTCATTATGACCTAAATATTTCGTGCATCATCCAAAAAGGCAACATCTCTCATGATTGGCAGTAGTTTCATGACAAAAAGATTGAAATTGATATCATTGAAAATCAAATCTCCAAAACATGAATGCAAGGACTTTGGGCTTGGATTTTTAACCTAATTCACTCAAGCACTTATACAGTACATGACCTAATCCTAACACACACAGAAGCTGCGCTAAAAACCAAGAACAACATTGCAAAATTTCCATAAAAACTTGGAATCTGAAATCGTACTTGCAGGATTGTTCAAGGCCTTAAACCTATTCTAACACGTTGCTAGACCTTCCAGGAGTCTAGTAGCATCAAGAATCATTCCAAACGTGCAAGGAATTGAAGGATACAGATCATACGGTTTGCAATAATTTCTTGAATCCCACATCATGAGTCATGCACTTCTAATCATTTTTCTTGGTTGATTTAGACTGATATTGATCTTCTAAAGCTAATGATACAATCCAATTGCATTGTAAGGCCCTGTATCGTGATACACCATTGACGTATTTTAGGTTTTCAGAGTTCCAAAATTGGGGCTTTGCATAGGGTGTAAAATTAGACCTTCAAACCAGTGAAAACCAAATCGTGACATGAAGACGAATCCATTGGTGACCTCGCGCTCAATTTATGTTAAAGCATGAGCTAATCGCTATTTTTGCAGGTGGTGTTTAGTGGGGGTTTAAAACCCCCGCTATTTAATTATGTTGCAGGGGCAAAAACAAAGAAGAAGCCTGCGTGTCTCCATGTGATTGGGAGGTTTAAACGTTGGCGCGTTTTTCATCATAGTGGGCATCTTTTTTATATTATGTTTCTTTATTATATTATATACAAATGAACATGATAGATCAGTTGGCAAGGGATGTGCGTTGCAAGCCTTGGGACCTGGGTTCGATTCCCAGGTCCCCCATATATTTCATATTTTTCCTCTTAACATGTTCACATGCAGCGCCTCTCCCAGGGTTCATCATACAACCCCACATCCTAGCTTGCCACGCGCCCATGAGCTTCCATCCAATGGCCATAACATGGAGTCCCACCATGTACGTCAGTCAATGGACATGCATGCAAACGTGGAAAGTCAAACAGGCTTCATGTTCTTGGGCCAGATTGCTTCCAAAAAAACCTCCCAAATGGGCCAGACACCCCCAAGGTTTGCATCATATTTTCTAATTTTCTTTTCTTTTCTTCTTTTTATTTTAATTGTTTTTTTTGTTTATTTAATTCCAATGATTAATTTTTATAATATAAAAAAACAGAAATCAAAAATTGTAATATATTTAATTATTATTATCTCACCATTAATTTATTTTGTAAATAAATTTTAATAATCAATTTAGTTTAATTTAGGGTTTTCAATTTTAATCTTTTCTTGAATAACTAAAATATATAGACATTAGGTTTTTTAGCATTTTTATCCTTTTTCTTAATAAATGATTTCTTCTCATTATTATTATTAATTATTAATTAATTTTTGTAAATAAATATGCATATCAAATAATTAGTAAATTAGGTCAAACTTGAATCTTTTTCATTAATAATTAAAAACAATTTAGAATTAGGGTTTCTCTTCAATTTTAATTTCTTATTCCATAAAAAACTAAAAAAAAACATAAAAAAACATTTCTTTTCTTAATTAAATAGTTAATTAACTTCTAATTTCATTTAATTTCTTTAAAGGGTCCAACGCCCTCGAACGTTCAATTTCAATTTCTATTTCGCGCATTTATTTTATTTTCCTTGGTGAATATTATGTAATTGCTCAAGCCTTGTAATAGTAATTAGGAAATTTATTTACTTTCCGCATTTTATTAAAAAACGGGTCTTTGTATTTTGGCGATGTATAGACGCACGCCTTGTAATAGCGTAGGACTTTTACTTTCCGCACTTTAAATTCCCGCACTCTTAATTCTAATTGCATGAAAGAATGAATGGCCTAAAATTAAAAGCAATGCGTAGCTCACCAAATGCATGATCAAAGACAAATATTAACATGAAAACAATACACAAATTCACACACCACTCTTAGGGTACGCCTCACTGTTGCCTTGCCCCTCGAAACGTGGTCGTCAGGTATAGGACGTTTTAGTAAGTCCTTATGTCCATGATCTATGGCATAGGGGTAGCTTCTAAGGTGTCCTACTGTTGCTCTGGTGACCACACTGTCCCTAACATTCGAATTGACCCGAACACCTCCAACGGTGGTGCTACCTACCTCTCAATGGTGGGATGGCACTACCTTAAGGACTTCTACACAGCTTAATTCCTTAGGGTAGGTGGATGACTCATAGATACTTGCTCTAATTCAAAAAACAAATCAAAACTCTTTTCACACCGACACTTTTCAAAAAGCTTCCAAAACAATTTTTCAAACACTCTTGAGGACTGACACAAGAGTCGATCTGAAACTTTCAAAGAAACTTTTTCAAACCCACTCACAATTGAAAAGTAAACACTTTTGAAAACACAAATGAGCAAGTACCTAAGAGCCCATGGATAACCATGGATAGAAAGGGTGCTAACACCTTCCCTTTCTATAAATCTACCTCCCGAACCGAGAAACTATCTCATAAGGAATTTTGCTGTGCTTTTGTCCTTTCCATGTTGGAGAACATAAAAGACGGTGGCGAATCTTGCTTACCGCGACATTTCGCGAACCAGCGTTAAACAGTCAGTTCCAGATCCACCGATCACACCATAATTTTGCAGGCATGGTTATTCCCCATTAAAACTGTACCACCATCTGTGCTTTGGTAGGTAGTAAACCACTTCCTATTTGGGCACATATAGTGTGAAACTCCTGAAGCAAGCATCCATCTCCCATAGATATCATGGTCTTGCTCTGAGACAGAGAAACAATCATTCTCACCATTTGAGACATAACTCGCCTCTTGCAAATCTTGTAGTTTACCTTTGGATTTGTTGCCGTTGTTGGTATAATTTTTAAATAATACACTCTTATTTGGACAATTTGCTTTAAAGTTCCCAAGATCACCACATTTAAAGCACGTTCTTTCCGGATGAGCTCTAGATTTTGATCTAGACTTTCCGCCCCTGCCTTGTCCTCTTTCATTTGTCCTCCCTCTAGTAACAAGCAATCCTTGAGCCTGTTCGTTATTTTCTCCACCATTACTAGACATCCCACTAGTAGCAACCTTTCGAAGATCATCCGTTAATAATGATGTTCTAGTCTCTTGGTGGTGGACTGCCGATCCCTCTACCAATGCATCTTCGGGAGACCCACTCTCTCCGAGCTCATCACGGTCCCTTCCATCGTTCATCTCAAGTCGAAATACTACACCACCGAGGGTTTGGTTTCCAATCTTCACGGGGACATCCAAGCAGCCAGGAGGTACTTTGAAGCTTCTGCAAAGGGCCTCAGCTCCATCAACGCCCAACCTCGGATGACCACTGGAGCCATACTGCCCTCCAACTCTGAGGAATCCAGATCATTACCGAGGTTTGACACCATTGACCTCGACAGTCGCTTCTCCACAGAAGACCGGGTCGAACAGAGGAGGAGAGGGAATGAGACAATGGTCGAGGATGAAGAATCAACCTCCTTCGTTGGTTGCAACAAACTCTCAAGTCACGCACGACCCATCCCGGACGGTGACTTCGAGCTAGTTCCCCTTAGAGAAGACCCCACCAGGGGAGTGAAGATCGGAGCGGACCTCCCCGACTTGGCGAAGAGGAAACTCAAGGCTTACCTAAGGGAAAATGCTGATCTGTTTGCCTGGAGTGCGGCCGAGATGCCCGGTTTAGACCCCGAGGTCGCATGCCATCACCTGACCATTGATCCTACCATCAAGGAAGTCGCACAACACAGAAGGAAGCAGTCGGCTAAGAAATCAAAGGCTGCTGAATTAGCTATAAAAGACCTCCTAGAGGCACACTTGATTTTTGAAGCCCAGTACACAACCTGGCTCTCTAATGTAGTCCTCGTTAAAAAATCTAATGGAAATGGCGTATGTGGATTGACTATACTAATCTAAATCGGGCTTGCCTGAAAGATGCTTATCCCCTCCCCAATATTGACAAATTGGTCGACAACTCGGCCGACTTTAAACTACTATCATTCATGGATGCATATTCTAGTTACAACCAGATCCCCATGGAAAAAACGGACAAAAAATATACTACTTTCATGACCGAGTAGGGAAACTATTACTACAGCGTAATGCCCTTCAACCTAAAGAACACGAGCGCTACTTACCAGTGCACGATGAACAAAGTCTTTCACAACGAGATAGGCGACATGCTCGAAGTCTATATGGACGACATGATCGTCAAGTCCACCGAAGAGCTCGACCATGCCGCCCATCTGAAAAAGGTGTTCGAGCAAGCTCGGAAATGTCGGATGCGATTCAATCCAGAAAAATGCACCTTCGGCGTATGGGCAAGAAAGTTCCTCAGATTCTATCCAACGGAATGAGGCATCGAGGCAAACCCTGACAAATGTAGGGCATTCTCTGAATTTGTTACGCCCACCTCGAAAAAATCTATCCAAATCATAAACGGCATGCTCACTTCCCTCTCCTGGTTCGTGGCGAAATCCGCCCAACACGCACTTCCCTTGTTCAAGCTACTGCGCAAGGAAGCCACCTTCGAATGAACGCCCGAGTGCGAACAAGCCCTCGTCCATTTAAAAAGAGCACTCTTACAGCCGCATCTCTTGTCTCGGCTTGGGAAGGACGAAGTCCTCTACCTTTATCTGGCTGTCGCCTCCGAAGCGATAAGCGTGGCGCTGATAAGAGAAACCCCTGAAGGACAAAGGCCAATCTATTTCACGAGCAAGGCCCTACAAGGCCCAGAAGTGAGGTACCAACAAATCGAAAAAGTAGCTCTGGCCCTTGTTACAGCAGTGAGGAGACTAAGACACTTCTTCCTGGCCCACACCATAATGGTCCGAACGGATCAACCAATTAAACAACTGCTCGGAAGATCAGACATGGTTGGAAGAATATTGAAATGGTCCCTGGAATTCTCTGAATTCGATATCCAATACGAGATAAAGAAAGCCCTTAAGGCTCATGCCTTGGCCGACTTCGTAGCCAAAATGATGTCGCCCGCAAGCCCCAACGGGTCTCGTTGGACAATCTTCGTCGACGACACCTCCAGTTCGACCGGAAGCGGTGCGGGAATTATACTGGAAAACGAGGAGGGGATCCTAGTAGAAGTCTCCCTCGATCTATATTTTCCTACCTCCAAAAATCAAGCCGAATATGAGGCATTCCCCGCAGGTTTGCGACTGGCCGAAGATCTAGGAGCTAAGGAAGTAAAAATCTTCACCGACTCCCAGTTGGTCGCTTCCCATGTCCGAGTTAAATATCAGGTCAAAAACGACCAACTCGCCGAATATTGGGCCCTGGTCCAGGAGGCAAAGGAGAAGTTCAAGTCGGTGGACGTGCATCACGTCCCCCGCGAGCACAATGCCCGTGCAGATGCTTGTCCAAATTAGCCATCACTAAGAAAAAGGGAGGAAATAAATCTGTAATACGGGAGATACTGCCTCGACCAAGCACCCAACAGCCATATTCCACCCTAGGAGTATTCGCCATCGGGGATAGCGATTGCTAGATGACCCCCGTACACGATTACCTCACTAAAGGAAAAATCCCCGACGATCCAAAAGAAGCGGTCGTTGTCAGGCGGAGGGCCTGCTCATGTGTACTAGTCGAGGGCAAACTTTACCGAAGAGGATTTTCCATTCCACTCCTCAAGTGTATCGATCGAAGCAGAGCGGAATGCATATTGCTCGAAATCCACGAGGGCATCTGCAGTCAACATCTGGGTGAAAGATCCCTCGCAAGGAAAGCCTTGCGGGTAGGATACTACTAGCCCACCATGCAGCATGATGCAAGAGAATACATGAAGAAATGCGACAAATGCCAACAACACGGAGACATAAATTTAGCTCCTCCTAGTGAGCTTAAATCCCTCTCCTCTCCATGGCCCTTCGCCTGGTGGGGACTAGACCTCCTCGACCCGTTCGTAGTCAGAACCAATCAGAACAAATATCTAATAGTAGTGGTCGACTACTTCACCAAGTGGATAGAAGCCGAAGCCTTGGCCAAGATCACTGCCCAAAATGTCCTTCGCTTCTACAAAAGAAATATTCTGGCTCATTTTGGCATCCCACAAGCGATAGTCATCGATAACGGGACCCAATTTACGGACCACACCTTCGATGAATTTGTCACCAAACTTGGCACGACCCAACATTTCACCTCGGTCGAGCACCCCCAGAAAAACGACCAAGTCGAGGCTTCCAACAGAGTAATACTCAGGCCTCAAGAGAAGGTTGGAAGAAACCAAGAAACGACGGGTCGAAGAGTTATACAGCATACTCTGGGCGTATCGAATGACCACTCACTCGTCTACTGGGGAGTCTCCGTTCCGACTAGAATATGGGACAGAGGCAGTTATCCCCATAGAAATCGAGGAACCTTCCAGGCGAACCGAGGAACCTCTCGACGAGGAGATGAATGACATCACCTCATGGAAGAACTAGATCTGGTTGAAGAAATCAGAACGGGGGCGTGCCTACGAGAAGCTTCGCTCAAATAAAAAATAGCCATGCGCTACGATGCCAAAGTCATACATCAAGAGTGCAAGGTCATAAGCCTTGTCTTAAAGAGAAATCACAAAGAATATCATGAAGGAAAGCTCGCAGCGAACTGGGAAGGTCCCTATCGCGTCTACGCGAAAACAGGGACCGGAGCGTACTACTTAGTGGACTTGCAAGGGGAACAACTTTTTTGATCATGGAATGCTGAAAAGCTAAAACAATACTATACTTGAAAACACTAAGCAGTTAGCAAGTTGGTCGACAAAAACAGACTCACCTAAGCCCGACCACGCGTGCGCGCCTAGGCACAAGTGTAGCACCCAAAATATTTAGAAGGAGCGAGGCACCACTCAGTTGACAAGTGCGCCATCAGTCCAACATGGATAACTCGACCGAGCTCCATAGTCTTTGTGCCATTTCGGTAGAACGCTCTACTCGCGATGGGATGTTCACATTGCCGAACCCGGGCCCCTAGAAATGGGACCTGAGTTCAAGCCTTCACCGGGTATTCACCCTGGTCGTTTGATCGGTTTCCCTGCACCGATGAACATAAAAAATGAGCATATCCCCGACACAAACTATTTGCAAAATATAAAAGTCCTAATTGGGATAACTTGTCAACGAACATGCAAATAACAAAAGTTAAATATTCAAAGCAAAACGACCAATGGCCAGAAAATAAATAAAGTGACCACTTGGGCTGAAATTGTTTGAATATTACATAAACGAGGAACAGCCCAGGAAATAACAAATATTACAAAAAAGGCACGCGTGCTGAAACAAATATACAGTCATCCCTCCGCTTCTCCTTCAACGATAGGCGACAATCGAACAGGATCCCCAGCCGGTTGATCAAGAATATCCATCAGGTAGTTGGGAACCAGAATCTGACCGTCAGCCACGTAGTAGTTGACCCCCATACCTAAAGTGTTGAGCTCAACACCGAGATTAAACACACGCATATGATTCACCGCGTTGTCGAAGCTCCCCTCAGAAGCAGCCTGAGCATCGACCACGGGAAGCTGGAAACGGGCAACCAATTCAGCCTGAGTCTTCAAGTCCTTGGTGTCCTCCGGCTCATCCTCAGCGGGCGCACTCTCAGCAATCAAGGTCGCTACCTTCCCCTCGAGACTCTCCCTCTAAAGCATAAGAGCGCTGCTCTCCTCGGATAACTTCCCCGGAGATTCTTATCGACCAAGGCCTTCTCGGTTGCCGCCAACTTGGCTCGGAGATTCTTATTTTCTATCTCCTAGGATGAACTCCCCTTAGTGTACGCGACAGCCATCTCCAAGATCCGCATCAAACCACCCGCGTCTTGGGCTAACGTCGCCCTCTTTTCTGGACGGCTCATTCCCTCGAGAAGGAGATATCCAGTCCTAGGAAGACGAAGAGTCGTGCTCTTGAAAAAATACCTCACCAGCCATCAAGGAGGCAGATTATAAGTTCCTTTTCCTGTCTCCCCGGTAAGGTCAACGCTCCCCTCGGGTCAAGGCCTTTTCGCCTTCGAGGAAATAGCAGATGGAGACAGAGCAATTGTGGCCGAAGTCGAGGATGATCCACCTGATCCAGAAGCAGGAACTGGCCCCGCGCTAGTCTGTGCATCCTTCTTAGCCTTCCTTGCCCGAGCAGCAAGTGTCTTGGCCAGACGTTCCTGAGCAGGATTCATATTTTCTGCAAAACAAAAAAAAGAGAATAGTCAGTAAAACGACGAGTCAAACAAACGACGACCACATACTAGAAAAGAAAATATATACCCAGATATCTAACGGGATCCTCACTCCCGAGGAGCTCCCTAACGTTTATAAGACCCAGCTCGAACACGGGCCCCCGTTTTTATCCAGCACTGGCCTACCTCCCCAACCGACTTGCTGGACCAGAGGGATTCGAGTTACAAACAAAGTCAGAGTGGCGAAGCTCTCCAGGTCCTCTTCCCCAAGCTCCCCCTCTCTCCAGACGTAGGAGCTTAATTCTCGCTCAAAATGCCTGCTGGTCCATTGAAACGGGAACTTGCAGATCAACGTCGCGGTAGGGTCCCCTAGCTCGTTCACACGAGGAGTCCCATCCTCGTTAAACAACGGCTTGGTCCTGAAAACACTTAACATTTCCTTCCCCGAGGAGGGCTGTACCAAGATATATTTATCCTTAAAATAACAGACAGATTCTAGATAGGCCTTAAACAACTTCTTGTTGCCTTGTTTGAGGGAGACCCATCCCCATATTCCGTCGGTCCTACTCCTATGGAGATGAAAACAATAGAAAAACAAAGGAATCGTGGCCCCGATCCTCAGATAGTCGCACACTATCTGGAACACCCGCACGAACACGACGCCGTTCGGGTGCAACTGAGAAGGAGCCACCTGCAGATGCCAGAAAATGGCTACCTCGAAGTCAGTGAAGGGAAGGCAGAAGCCCATCTCTCGAAAGACGATATCATACATCGGATCCGTCTCCTATTGTACCTCGAGCATATTATGATGTCCTTCTCCGGGATATACAACGACCATTCCCCCGGGGCCCCCTCCTCGCGAGTGTACACATCGGTGAAAACTTCCTCCCCGTGCTCATCAAAATACGACCCCACTCCCAGGGGTCTTTTGCGACCCATTTCCGAGGGTCCTCGTCGTCTCGAGGGGGAAATAAGTTGTCGTTAACCATAGGGGACGCCCCCGTGTCGGGCTCCCCTATCTGCTGATCCGCCTGATCCAGCACGTCCCAAGAGACTTCCAAGATGCTCGACGAGCTGCTGGTCTCGCTCGAAGAACTTCCGGAGGATTCTGTAGACTTGCTCGAAATAACGACCTGATCATTGTGAGCAATGGAACCTAAAAAGCAGAGGAAAAAGGTGAGCTCGACATCAATGCCAAAACCATCCTTCCACCGCTAAATAAGCGAAAGGGCGCTGGGACACGAGGATCGCATCCCCGACCAGAACCCTCACTGAGGCACTCTAACAGGAAAGGGTTGCAGAAAAAATCCTAAGCCCTAAATGAGCCACGTACGGCGCAATGCCAAACCTCCAAGAAGAGCCCACAACGGCTCCGACGATCGTGCGCCATGGGAATAACATTCACCGCCGTGAATTTCTAATGATCCTGACGGAACCCTAATCCTAACCACATGCATCTCTATAAAGTAAGAAGAAAAATTACGAAAAAGATCAACAATGGCAGATCGGATACTTACCAACAAAAGAAGAAGATATGAAACTGGCTGACAACGAACGGAGAAACTAAGCGAACAATGGTGGTCGACTGTCGAGCTAATGCGAGCAGATGAAAGAGAAGGAGAAAAATACTAAACGCCATGTTCCTCTCGTATTTATAGTTGAAGCAGCCCGCACGTACAAAACACACGCCTAGGGAATCCTAGGGTCGTCATAATGACACCCTAGCCCTAGATCATCATTGCACCGCTTTGCCGACACACTTCCCGAAACACGCCACCTCTCCAAATTCAAAGTTTCCAACGGCCAAACACCTCACCTCCCCGGCAAACTCGCTCGTAAGACACGCCTTGTTATTCGAGCAAGTGTCAAAGTCATCACTCATATGCCCAAAAGCGACGACTTGGGGGGATACTATTCTGGACTGGCCCGGCGGCTTGATTGGCCCAGTCCAGAGAGCTCCACGGGTCGATCCCACCCGTCCATAACTCGGATCGCCCGCATGGATATACCTCCTGTCGGGCAACGACAACCATTTTCCCTCTCGAACCAGCACTGATCCAGGATGGCCGACGAATATCCTCTCATCCTGCCAAACATCAACGTCGTTTAGGCCACCAGGAATCGACCAGAGAGATGCCCACAACTAACCCCCTCCTCAGGACCAACGGCTAGTTACAAACACATCTGCCTGGTTTGACCACATCCTGGCAGTTATCTGATTTCACGGACCCGTATATCTAGGCGTGAAATCAGGAACCAATGGCCACATGCCAGGGGCATTATATAAACCCTCACATCTGTGAGGGCCAGGTATCAGATATTCACTCCTCTCTACTTGATATTTCTTCTTGTACCTCCATGTTCCCGCTCTTACTTTACCGTTGGAGTGCCTTGCAAGTACAACCCCTTTTCTCCTTAACACAGAGCCTGACTGAAGATCACCCTCTGGTCACTCTTCAGGTTCTGATCAACCGTCAAGATCAGATTATGATTAAAATATATATAATTGATCATCGATATGCATGTAAGTAAAATTCTACAACACTATAATATTATGTTATTTTACTTTCTTTTGTTACATATAATTTATATTCTTCATTTCTATTGAATTCGATAATTTTATCCATTACATTGTGATTTTTATTGACACAATCACTACACACTAGTGCAGAAATGACTTTTACATCGGGTGAAACTGACTTTTTACATCGGTTCTGGGTCCGATGTAAAGTCAGGCGATATAGTAAATCAGGGACTTTTTACATCGGTTCTGGGTCCGATGCAAAAAGTCCCTTTTTTACATCGGTTGTGATCTAAGACTGATGTACAAAACAACTATAACATTATTTTAAAAAAATTGACGCAACATTTTACATCGGTTAAACGTGTGGACCGATGTAAAAAGTCCCATTTTTTACATCGGTTGTGATCTAAGACTGATGTAAAAAACAATTATAACATTATTTTAAAAAAATTGACGCAACATTTTACATCGGTTAAACGTGTGGACCGATGTAAAAAGTCCCTTTTTTACATCGGATGTCATCTAAGCCCGATGTAATATATACAGTTTTGAAAGTTTTTACACCAGTTGGGAGTAATAATCGATGTAAAATGTAAGAAATTTTTTTAGAATAAATTATTTATTTTCTGGATGTTTCTCTGTAAAAAAAAATTGGTACCCATTTTTTCATATTTTTCCAATATCACGCAGACTATATTTATGTCGCTATATAGATTTCATAGCTTTCCAACATCACATAGACCATATCTAGGTCGATATTTTCATATTTTTCACAACAAACTTACAAAATGAACAATTTTATTACAAACTTGTATTGTATCACAACAAACAAACTCACAACAAACTTACAAATATATATTCTTCACAAAATATACAAAAATATTCAACTATTTATAAGTCTTTTTCCAAACTTGAATTACTAATATAAAATCCACAAGTAGATGAGTTATAGCTTCGGTAGACAACACCAAAATCACATTGCCTGACAATAAATAATAACAATTAACATCAGCAAAAAAAATCAAGAAACTCAATACATGTGCAAAAACCACATGTAATGTGCAAAAACTCAATAATAACAATTATGTGCAAAAACCACAACTTAGACAATTCTATAAAACTCACCAGATAAACTTAATTTTTATATAACTCAAAGAAACATTTTGTCCAACGGAGTCGCAAATCATACAAATCATCTTGTGTTAATTCTGTTGGGTCATCAAATACCTATAATACATAAATATAACAATATAGAGTTATTCTTTAAAAATTCATATTAAGTCGAAAAACAAAAAGTAAATAACAAAGTAAAGTTATTTTTAGTATCTGCATCCAATTCTCGGTTATATTAGCAGAGACAATATCCAACATATTTTTCATCACATAGTATCCACAATCATTAGAGTTATATTGTTGCATTGTCTACAATTGAATGACATAATTAGTGAATATTTATCATAAATTTAACTATAGAATTACAATTTACATCACACTTACATTGGGATGAAGCCATGTAGCCTTTTTTCTATTTCCATTTGCCATTTGATGAATCCCAAAAGAACTAATACAAAAAGATAAACATCACATAACTAAATTTACTCGCCAATGAAAAATCACATAACTATTAGTTGCCAATGAAAGTCACATGAAAGATAAACTTACTTTGTAATAATTTTCTTCGTGTTCTGGTCAATTTCCCGATGAAGTGAACAAAATACGATAACTAAATTGTCTCTTGGACACATGACTATTAATTTCCAATGTCTCTTGTACGTGTGTGTGGAAACAGAAAAGTCACATAAAATATATATGTTATCAAAATTAAATAATATAAAACACAATTTCATAAGAATTCTTACCCATGAATTAATGGTAGTAAGTGACACACTCTATTTTCATCACGTAACTTTTCTAGTACGTAATTTTTAACATCCTCTTGAGATTTCGCTCCATTATCATTATAAATACACCTAGCAGGGTCCATAAATCCATATAATTCTAAAATGGAATTTTCAAGACATACACGATGAATACACCTGGATAATTTTAAAATAAACATTAGAATCAAAGTGATGAGAGATATAACATATTAATAGAGATTGACTTTAATAAAACAATAAAATGTACTTACGTGCACCAAATTTGTAGAATAGACACGTCAAGCCAATGACCTAAACCCACCAATAACTCTCTGATACACTTAGCTGAAATATAAAAATTAGAGACACTCGCACAATGACTTAATTTTATTTCCAAATAGTTATCATCCATTTTCAAAACCATGAGTAACAATCTCTGAACATCATCAACTTCCACATCTTTTGTGCTTCCTTTTGCAGCTGAACAACTTCCTTTTCCGCTTCCATCGATAATTTCCATTTTTTCAATGCATTTAATATTATATGTGCTTTGTGATAAACCCATAGACTTAAGTGTCTCCATTAATGATTGTTGAAACATCTTACACTCTTCAACCAACTTTTCTTCAAGTTCAGCTCTAAGTTTTGTTTCCAATGTTGCAAGTTGTTCATTTATGTCAATATGTTGACGTGACCTTCCAAAGTAAGTGCTTTGTTTATGGCGTTTTCCAACACCACGAACACGACCTCCATGCTCAGATGTTCCAATGGCTAATGTTAAGATATCATTACGTCCATCCGGAACAATTGCACCTTTTTCAGCTTCTTGAACTAGAGAATCCTACAAAATGCAAAAACCACAATTAATCAATCACAAATATAATGATACTTGAAGTATTTTTCATTGTTTACTTACAATTTATTCAACAACCTCTTGTGTAGATTTTGATGTGTATTCTCCTCCTTTCTTTTGTCGTGCTCTCTTCCATAACTCATGGCGTGATGGTGGAGATGGACTACCATTATCATCTAATGTGGAATTATCTCTCGATGATGACTTTTCTTTCATAATTTTCTTCTCAAGCAAGCGATACCCTCCACGAGACAATAAGTGTGGGTATACATTCTTAGCCACATTATCCTTACCCTTTTGACTTTTTTCCTATTATAAACTCAAAAAGTAATTAATCACTAAATATAATAAAAATGTTATGCACACAAAAATATATAACTCCTACTAACCTTAAATTCAGGGGTATCTCGAATCTTGAGAAACTCTTTCCATGCGCCTTCCGTAATAAAGTTATACTTGACATATGGAGGAGGATCATTTTCTATGGGATGATTAATATATCTGTCTGTGAGTTGTGTCTTAAAACCTCTCCATCATTCTCCCGCATATTTAATCCATTCTTTCTTCAACCTATCCTTCTTTGGATCTTTACATTCTGGAATAGTAAAATGAGCCTACAAATATAGTATATGTCATATGTTGTTAATTAGTATATGATTATAAAATATAATAAAGTGTTGTATTTAAAATACATGAATATCAGTCCAAATAGAATCTTTTACGCCTTCATCTACTTCTTTTCAATCATTTTCACAATACTACAGTACTGTCGAGCAAGACATGCTATATAACTCTTAAAATGTGTAGCATTTTTACCAACACCAATACATTCATAGGTTCTTGCATTAAACTCGACCTTTATATTTTCACCTGTTTAATGAACTTTATCAATTTGTGTCATGAAAGTGAGACCTCTAACTCTTCTTTTATTGGGGTTACTAGATGAAGAAGGGTTGTCGTTTGAATCACCCATGTATCTGTTTACACAAAATAAAAATAATTAGAAATAATATTAAGCAAAAAATAAAAACAATTAGAAATAAAATTAAGCACAAAATAAAAACAGTTAGAAAATAAAGTAACGTGGAATTAACTTATAAAAAAAACTTACTAGTCCTCCCATATCCCTTCTTCATGGTCTATCCGAAGAGCATGCACATCATCCCCTTCATTTTCTTCAATGAATGTAGTCACATTTGTTGAGAAAGGATAATTTTCAGAAATATCAAGATTCTCATCATGATTTTCATCACTATCATGGACCTTTCCTTGTAAAACCACTGACCACTTTTTATTAGAAGGATATGTGACATAAAACACTTGTTTTGCTTGAGATGTCATGATGAAAGGTTTGTTCGCATAAGCTAACTTGCTAAGATCAACCAGTGTAACTCCAAATTCATCGATTCTTACACCACTGTTGATATCAATCCATTTGCATTTAAATACAGGAACTTTAAACACAACATAATTAAATTCCCAAATATCTTCAATCACCCCAAAGTACGGTGTATATGCCATAACCGGGTTTTTATCTTTAGCACTAGAGAAGTGCATGGACTCGGCCACAATCATTACCCCACTATTTTGCATGGTACTAAGGTCATCCTTTGACTTTGTATAAAAAGAGGTTTTATTAATATCATAACCACTCCAAGTTATTATGTTACATTTAGGCCCATAAGACAACCACTTAATTGTATTAGAAACACTATCTTCATTAGCAATTCTTTCTTTAAACCACTCAGAGAAACTCTTATTATGCTCTTTTAACAATCCCATTTCATTCATCTTGGGGTACTTTTTCTTTATGATGCTTTTGTGAGCAGATAAGTAAGGTTGAACTTCATCTATGTTATTCAATATATACAAATGCGCTTGAACAACCACGTCAATACTTAAGCTCTTGACTTTTAAACCTTGTGTACCCACACCCTCATATCTTCCATCATGACGAGACTTGGGAACCCCTACAACATCCACTTCTGACAAATAGTTAGAACAAAACTCAATTGCTTCTTTTGCAATGTACCTATCAATAATCGATGCTTCCGGACGGTGTGGATTTTTTGTATACCCTTTTAGAATCTTCATGTATCGCTCTATTGGATACATCCACCGTAAAAAAAATTGGACCACATAATCTAATCTCCCTTACTAGATGAACAATCAAGTGAACCATAATGTCAAAAAAAGAAGGAGGAAAATGCATCTCTAATTGGCACAAGATAACTGCAGCCTCATTTTCCAAATCGTCTAACTTTAGTGGAACAATGGCTTTACAACAAATTGCATTGAAAAATAAGCACAACCTAGTTATAGTCTTCCTAACGTTGTTAGGCAATATCCCACGAATAGCTAATGGTAGTAGTTGTTGCATTAAGACATGACAGTCGTGAGATTTTATGCCAACTAATTTAAGATCTTTAACTGATACAAGCCTCTTGACATTTGATGAGTAACCATGCGACACTTTGATACTTTGTAAACACTCACAAAAATTTGTTTTCTCTTTTTTAGACAAAATGTAGCAAGCAGGAGGCAAATATGTCTTGCTACCTATATATTATGGAGTTAACTCTTCTCGTATACCCATCAAACCCAAATCCAGACGAGCATTAATACCATCTTTTGTCTTGCCTTGAATGTTGAGAAGTGTTCCGATTACACTATCGCATACATTTTTCTCCATGTGCATCACATCAATACAATGTCTTACATCAAGACTAGAACAATATGGAAGATCGAAGAAAATCGATCTCTTTTTCCATACATTTTTCACAGTAGATCGTTTTTGGTACTTTCCAAAGACAACATCAAGTCCCTGTTTTCGCTGATAAACTTCCTCTCCAGACAAGGGCTTTGGAGCAACACCATGCTCTTGTTCCCCATTGAAAGCTTTCCGCAATCTACGATATGGATGATAACGTTTTAGAAATTTTCGATGCCCGAGATAAACGGTCTTCTTTCCTTTTTCAAGCTGATGGTAACATGTGTCTTTTTCACATATAGGACACGCCTTACGCCCTTTAACTTTATACCCATACAAATTACCATATGCCAGAAAATCGTTGATGGTGCAAAACAACATGGCACGCATATTGAACTGTTCGCCAGAATACGCATCAAAAACATCCATCCCTTCCTCCCACAACACTCTTAAATCATCAATCAGTGGACTTAGATAAACGTCTATGTCATTTCCTAGTTGTTTTGGGCCCGATATCATCATTGATAACATAATATATTTACGCTTCATGCACATCCTAGGAGATAGGTTGTAAATCATCAGGAGAATAGGCCAAGAACTATGGTTAGTACTCAGATTACCAAACGGATTCATTCCATCAGTAGCAAGTCCAAGTCTAAGGTTTCTCGACTCTTTGCCAAAATTTGGAAACAAAGAATCTATTTTATTCCATTGCAGAGAATCAGCTACATGACGAATTTGTCCATCATATTTTCTTTCTTCTGCATGCCATCTAAGATTCTTTGTGTCATCTGCATTGGCGAATAATCTCTTGAACCTTGAAATTATTGGTAGGTAC
This sequence comes from Vicia faba, assembly GCA_948472305.1. Taxonomy (NCBI): domain Eukaryota; kingdom Viridiplantae; phylum Streptophyta; class Magnoliopsida; order Fabales; family Fabaceae; genus Vicia; species Vicia faba. Next base: position 117,480 of record CATIWC010003027.1, read on the forward strand.
CATACCACTTTCGCAGGAGGACCCTTTTTGACCACCTCATCATCAATTGATTCACCATCTTTCTTTTTGTAGCGTGACGCCTTGCACTTCGGACAATGATTATAGTTTACATACTCTTTTCTGTATAATATGCAATTATTAAGGCATGCATGTATCTTTTCATACTCCAAACCCATCAGACACAATATTTTCTTCGCCTCGTAATAACGACTTGGCATTACATTACCTTCTGGAAGCATTTCGGTCAACAATTCAAGCAACTCGGTAAAACTTTTATCAGTCCACCCATTCTTTGCCTTCAAATTAAATAATTTTAACACGGCTGACAGACGTGTAAATGTTTTGCATCCCGGGTACAATGGTTTATCCTTGTCACTGCATATAGTATCATACGTATGTGCCCTCTTAAACGAATCTTGTCCAATATCATGCATCATGTCTTCTAGACGATCATCCATTTCTACACTAACATCATCTCTTTGAGACACATTTGACTTTGCTACCACTTCACCGTGCCATATCCATTATGTATAACTTTGACAAATTCCTACACAAATTAGATGATCCATGATTTCTTTCTTACTACGTTTTGGTTCTTTATTTGCACAACGAACACATGGATAGAGAAAAGCGTAGGAAGACTTTTTTCAGCATTACTTTCAGCAAACTGTAGAAATTCCATCACTTTGTGTTCGTACTCGTCACTTAATCGATTAGCTCTCATCCAAATACGATCCATAACTATGTTCACACGGAGGAAGGTCTGACGAAGGGTGTGCCCGCGGCTGCGCTACTTCACGGAGATTCTGAGATTGCAAGTTGTGCTGCTTCGCGGAGAAAGAAAAATAGAATCAAATTTCAATGGCAAGGTGATAACTCTATTAAGTTTGATAGGTTAAAGATACACTGTGTGTTTCTGAGAGGACCATTAACGTTTTTTTCGGAGGTTTCTAAGTAGACAATTTCTCTAATGAAAAAGAATGACTAATTATACACAACATGTACTATATTCTTAACTTTATAGAAAAAATATACTATTTATAACTAATTAGACTTAATTAACCTCTCTAATAATAATAAATTGTTTAGTAATTAAAAAACAGATATGAACAAAGTAATGGATTCATAGTATAATCTTCTAATTATTTTTCTATGTACTTATAATTTTTTATAATGAATCTCAGTAGCAAGCAAAGAAATAAGAATATCTTAAAAAAAATTGTATATATAACTCTTAGAAATCCATAGATATACAATGAAGTTGAACAAAATAGAAAATTTTGTACCAAAATCGTAGTTGGACGACGGAGGAGGTTTCGAAGACGGCGGCAGTGTGACGGCTGGAGAAACGCCTCCGTCTTCGTGCAGCCGACAAATGTGACGGCTGGAGATTCGACAGCGTTCGTAGGCGGCAGATATGCGAGGAGACGGCGGATCTGCGAGGAGACGGCAGAGGGAGGGAGGACGGCGGTCAACGTTCGTAGGCGGGTGCGTTCGTAGGCGAGATGGGCGGATACGGGCGAAGACGGGCGGAGACGGACAGAGTAGCAGCGAGGGTTGTAAAGGTTCGGGCTGAGACGGGACGAACAATAATGAAATAAAGCGCAGGCTGGGTTTATTTCTCAATTATATATATTAGTTTTTTACATCGGTGGACATATAATCCAATGTAAGGGTTCGTAGGTGCTTATCTTTTTTACATCGGTGCAAGCATTGGCCCGATGTAATAGTTACATTTTGAGGTTTTTTACATCGGTTTATCGAAAGGACCGATGTAAGGTTTCTCATGTTTTTTACATCGGTGGAATAAATGCCCCGATGTAAGGGTTAGCGTGTTTTTATATTACCAATCTGCCACCCTCTTTTTTACATCGGTGGAATGCAGGAACCGATGTAATAGCTAGCGTGTTTTTTATTTACAATTTTGCCACCTGGTTTGTTATTTACAAAACTGTCACCGTATTTTTTTACGAAACCTTTTACATCGGTGGATTAAATGGCCCGATGTAAGGGTTAGCGTGTTTTTATATTACCAATCTGCCACCCTCTTTTTTACATCGGTGGAATGCAGGAACCGATGTAATAGCTAGCGTGTTTTTTATTTACAATTCTGCCACCTGGTTTGTTATTTACAAAACTGGCACCGTATTTTTTTTTACGAAACCTTTTACATCGGTAGATTAAATGGCCCGATGTAATAGATAGCAAATTTTTTTTTTTCATATTGTTTATATCATTGCAAATAAATACCTGATTTAAAATGTTTTTAATTTTGTTTTTTACATCGTATATTTTTATACCTGATGTAAAAACCTTTTTTCAATGTCATTTTTTTAATAGTGACACATCTATGTTTTATAAAAAAAAAATTAACAATTACATACAAATAAAAAAATACAAATCGAACATAACAAAAATGAAAAGAAAAAAAAAACTGAAATCCATAGTAGTTTCTCATGGCTGAGTTAAGCTAGTTGCGGTTTGATGAGATTCAACGAAGCAGACAATTACCTCATCAAGGCTTCTAGGACCATTCAAACTATATAAAATATCATTTGTCAAATTTACCAACATTGTCTCTAACTCGATCAATCCTTTGGTTCATAACAATGGAAGATATCAAACATTATCTTTACATCAACATCATCATCATCATCATCTTGTCTATATTATTTGACAAACAACAGAAAATTGATTGTTCATTTGTTGAATAATAAAAGATGGATATAGATGTAACGTAACTATAAGCTAAGCCATACACATAGGTGGATGAGCTCAGTCCAAAATTTTGTATAATAAATACAAATACAGCTATGCATTTTAATTCTCACTCTTTTATTTGCTATCAACTTATCCGTATAATATCTCATTTGAATTATAATAATACATGTTTGGCAAAAGATGGTGACAATGTCAAAATTATGACGAGTCCGTCATTATTTTTGTTTTTATTTTCGATGTTGTGATATTTTAATTTTAAAAATAAATTTATAAAAGCATTTTAATTTAAAATAATTTATGTTAGAATATATAAAAAAGTAGAGATGAAACAGTGAAATAACAGAAATGAGAAAAAATATAGAGGAATAATAAAATGAAATAAATGACACAAGAATACAAGAGATTAAGATTGAA